>MEHQ01000204.1:159900-185214 GCA_008828725.1 Saccharina japonica | reverse complement strand
GGGGGGGGTGAGGGGCTGCCGGCTGGAGCGCGTGCACTGGGCTGCGTGCGTTGCATCTGGGTATGATGTGTACGCTACTTACGAGTACCAGGATTTATTGCTTACATTGCAAAAAAGGGGACTCTGAAAATATAGTTGCTGACATTGGTAATAATAGTAGCAACTATTTAGGCACTGATTCAATGAGACAGTTTTAGACCTGGCAGACAGGCAGGCAGACAGGCAGGCAGACAGGCAGACAGACGGGCAGACAGACGGGCACATCCGGAGTTTCAGCGAGAAGAGACCCTGGGTAAACCCAGGGAACACCCGTGCAGGAACCGCCTCCTCCAGCCACTTCCAATCCAACCGGACACTGCTTACTGTCCATTTATAACTTTTGTCGTTTTGGTCTATTGCTAAGTGACGCTTGGCGAAATCAATTCCGATTATCTTAATTGACCACCGGGCCCTCAAACATGTCGGGACAGGTCATTGGCATGCATTAAATAAGAGACGTAACGAATACCTTGCATCCCAGTTTAGCGCAACTAAAATCTGCCAAACTGCAGTGCTTTTTTTTTTACAGGAAGCACTCCGTAACAATCGAGATTTTTTTTTTTGATAATTCGCAAAAAAAAGCCTCATCCCGTTCTACGATATCTCAAGCTTTTCTGCGCGAGTCATTCAGTGTTTGCTGCGAGCGGCAACATGACGCACTGAAGACGGTACGGCAAGCATATCGACAATACAAACCGCTGAGGCAGTTGTCTGCTTCTATTGCTAGGTCCAATGGCCCCCGGTACGTGTCTTCAGGAAGTACAGCTTTCTGATTGCCCAAAAAAACAAGTATTCGAAAAACGTTATGTATTCGAAAAACTTACGGTATTCGAAAAACGTTAGGGCATCTTCAGACATGGGGGTCTCTGCACACAGATGAAATAGTGGTAAAAAATCCACGTGAAACCGGTTGTTCCTAGGCGGAATACATTATTCGAGGAAGACAATTATGTCTTCCGATACGGTCGACGGCGCCTGTTTTTGTTTTTTACACAGCGGACAACGAACGATAGTGGTCGCCAAGACACAAGCCACGTCCACCCTTTTAACTACTGCACTACTACTGTACATAAAAAAAAATACCGTATGCCTGACTCTAATTCCAAGAAAATTCTCCCGCATAAAAACGGAAGCGTGGTCCAAAAAACGGGCATAATTACTCCCACTCGACTGACTACTATGTCAAAGCTCGTAGCCAGCCCCCACTGACCCGACGTACGCAAGCGACGCCGGACCCTTTCACATACTTCAAAAACAAAAAAAAAACTCTACGACAAAACCGGCGTTGTGGGCAGCATCCCCAAGGGATCAGCCGCGGTCACAGCCATTACATCCCAGCCAAGAGAACCCTGCGACTACTACTTATTGTAGCCGAATATTCGCTGCTGCATCGAAACACATGTGTGTGGTGTGCTTCCGTGCCATCGGTGGTAATGGTGGTGGTGGTGGTGGTGGTGGGGGTTGTCAGAACCCAGAGGCACAAGACTCAGTCCGCAATCTGCACCACAACCTTGCCGTGCGCGTGTCCGCTCCCTTGAACCTTGAACGCCGCGCGGACCTCTTCCGTGGTGAACCCGCAGGGGCGTCCCCTGTCCAGCACGACGCGCACGTCGCCGGCTTCGATCAGCGCGAACAGCTCCGTGAACGGCGCGCGCTCGGCGTCGATGCCTAGCCCGAAGGCGAACTTGTAGCGGGGTCCCCCCCACGGCCACAGCAACGTGCTGACCGTCTTGCTGAGGACAGGGAGGAGGAACACGCCCGCAATCTGCATTATCGAGTGACCGTCGAACGACTTCCCGCATGGGGGTACCTGGAGAGGNATGTATGTATGTATGTATGTATGTATGTATGTATGTATGTATGTATGTATGTATGTATGTATGTATGTATGTATGTATGTATGTATGTATGTATGTATGTATGTATGTATGTATGTATGTATGTATGTATGTATGTATGTATGTATGTATGTATGTATGTATGTATGTATGTATGTATGTATGTATGTATGTATGTATGTATGTATGTATGTATGTATGTATGTATGTATGTATGTATGTATGTATGTATGTATGTATGTATGTATGTATGTATGTATGTATGTATGTATGTATGTATGTATGTATGTATGTATGTATGTATGTATGTATGTATGTATGTATGTATGTATGTATGTATGTATGTATGTATGTATGTATGTATGTATGTATGTATGTATGTATGTATGTATGTATGTATGTATGTATGTATGTATGTATGTATGTATGTATGTATGTATGTATGTATGTATGTATGTATGTATGTATGTATGTATGTATGTATGTATGTATGTATGTATGTATGTATGTATGTATGTATGTATGTATGTATGTATGTATGTATGTATGTATGTATGTATGTATGTATGTATGTATGTATGTATGTATGTGGTTCGAGCATGACTGGAAGGCTGTTTCGACAAAAGCCAATAGCCCCTCCCTAATGCTATTAATAGTCGATATTATATAACCCATCCACAAACCCTGCTCTACCCGTAGACATTTTGTATAGAATAATTCGGGCCGACAAACCCCCCCCACAAAAAACAAACCTCGATGGGACTACAGCAAAAGCCATGTACACATGTTCCACTCTGAATCATACCTGGTATACGTTAGTGGTATTACGGGAGACCATAGTAAACACTAGTAAATAGGACGTACGGTACACACAAAAACCTGTAGAGTTACCTGTTTTTACTACAGTAACAACATGTGGTCCTATTTCACTCTGAATTGTACCTGGTATGCGTTAGTGGTGGGACGGTGACAAAGGCTTAGTGCACCAGCATACATTGCGTCGCAACAACCGGTGAGCGTGCTGGAGTGTTAATGTTCCCACCAATGATAACGTAAACACCGCTGCTCAGAGTGCACAGAATGACCACATGGAGGGAAAACCTCACCCTCGCACTGATTTCTACGCCCTTCGTTTCTAGGACTCTGTTCACACGCAGCATGTTTATAAAAGGCTGCGTGGGGAATTGTTTTTTTTTTTAGCTAACAGAGGCTGTGTTGGGGGAAATTTCAAGCACAGATTGCCTTCGTAAAGGTCGTGCCGGGAACAACTTGTGTCCCGGATTGATTCCCCAACGGCGAAAGACCTACGTCTACAGGCTGTATTCGGGAACACACTATAGTAGTAGTAGTAGTAGTAGTAGTGGGCAGCCCGTGTGGTGTACGGTACGGGACATACACAAGCACGAAAAAAAATATAAGCACTGCTCGTTCTGTTACTCAAGTGAGACACCATACACACCAACAGCAACAACAATAACAGCATCCTTTTTCCGATTATGATATACAGAAACCGACATCCCCCCGGGTCGATACCGCCTCGCACGGTGGCCCTTACTATTCCGTTTCATAGTGTGGTACATCACAGCACACTATTAATACGACTACTACTTATACCAGGTATGCACTTACATATGATACTACTATGGGCAACGCAGTGCTAGCGCCACGGGCGGAGCCGTGGCCGTACCGCTAGTACAGATGAGTGTCCGCGTCGCAACGTACCGTGGTAACAAAGCGGCCGCCCTGCCGCCCATTTTTCACGATCGGACGCGCGCGTCCCTCCGCCGAAGTGACCCGATCCCACCCCTTCTCCACCAAGTCGAACACCACGTCGAACCGCCCCTCCTCCGTCCGGAACTCCTCCAGCGCCCACACGTCCTCCTGGCGGTAGTCGATGGCCCTGTCCACCCCCAAGTCCTTCATCAGGTCGGTCTGCGTCGACACGGCGGCCACGAACGAGGCACCCCTCGCGCGGGCCAACTGCACAAGGAACGAGCCCACGCCGCCCGAGCCCCCGATGACCAGCACTCGGTCGCCTTGCTCCACATGGCGGGAGAGGAGGACGGCGGCCGCCCCGCTGGAACCGAGCGCCGCCGCTTCGGCGGAGGTGAGGCACGCCGGCGGGTCCCGCGCGCAGTTGCCGCTCGCCACGAGGGCGTACTCGGCAAGGCCGCCCCAGTTATTGTCGAACTGGCACACGACCCTGTCGCCCGCTTTGAGGTACTTTTCCCCGTCGGCGACGGCGTCCACCACCCCGCAAAGGTCGGCGCCGCCGGGAATGTAGGGGATCGAGGGCGGGCCCTGGATCTCTCGCGTCCGACCGCCCATCACGCGCACGTCGCCGGGCGCCAGCGCGGTTGCCTGCACCCGGACGAGCGCGTGCCCGCGAGACTCCTTGCTGGCGGGGTCGAAGGTTGGGCGTGGAGCGTCCGCGACGACGGAGAGTATGTCGTCGACGTTTTTGCCGTAGTTCGTGCAGTGGGCTGCGCGCATCATTGGGCTCGGGGGTTGGAGCTGCTGGATCGGCGGTGCTGCTTGGTGGTTGTTGTTTGCGAGGGTTGTCGTTGTCTGCGATACCTGCCACAATATTCGGTGTGCGTAGAAGTTGGGGCGCAAAACAAGAGAGGCGTGACGGGACAGGAAAGCACGGGATTCCAGAAGGAGCTGCTGAGATGTGGCGATAGTATGCCGGCACATATCATAGTAGACTGCGTATCCAAAGCAGCGCAACATTTAGGTTTGCCCTCGGTTGGTTTCGATTATCTTACCCAGAAAACGAGGGCGTACATAATAGTGGCGCCGTGCTCTACAATAATGGCATCTGTGCTGTGCGTCTGTTGTGCTCTCTCGGTGGTCGATGTGGTTGTCGTACCTGATTGGTGCGTGCGAACAACAACACTTCGAGTAAGGAGCAGCGTATGAAACCAAGCCGTGCCATACCAGGTACCAGGTGCATGATACCCTCGCAGAGCCTTGTCAGCTTGTCAGAGCTCTGAATCGGATAGCATACGAGTACGACTCGTACACGTATGGTGTACTTCGAAGGGTACCTGGTATCATACGTATAATAGCACCACAAAATCGGCAAAGGGATGAGGGCGTACGAGTAGGTGGAGTACAGTTTTCACTGTGTCAGCATCGCGGCTGAGTACGTAGTTCAAGCGCGGCTAATGTCGTGTTGCCTTCGCGGCCCATCGCCTGCAGGCGGTGTACCAGGTATTCACCCCCGGTACCAGAATTCGTACCCGTATGCACAGCAGTATTGAATAGAGCCAGCATTCGCCTGCTGTCATAGCAGTACGCTGGACGTAAATATAACACCCGTTTCGTATTCACAACAGAGACCAAGTGGTGATTATATTAATGTCAATACAGCAGTAGTGGTGTGTTTTTGAAAAAATCCTATTTTGTCACTCGATGCAAACCGGAAACCCAGAAGCTATGTACGGCACACGCGGCCATAACACACCCCAGCACAGCGCCGGTATACCCTAGCCATGAAAATATCAATTACGCCTCACCTTCCCTTGTTCCTGGTCGTGAATTCCTGGCTATTTTCAGATGGACGCAAGGGGGATGGGGGATGCTGGGTCGACACGACAGGGAGGGTTTCCACAGGCTTGATTGGCGTTTCTGTTAAGGGAGTTGGGGCCAGTGCGACGTGACGCTGCTCACGGCTCGCTTGCTCAGTGCTCGCTCCACTGCTGTGTAGTTTGTGTATCGTTTTGCCTGCACTGCTGCTGCTGTTGTGACCTGCTATCGTCGTGCTTTCTGTCGTTTGATACCTAGGTACGTGGTTGGCAGTTGGGCAGAGCAAAACCTAGGTTGACTGACCATGATGACGGGTATTGACGGTTTCAACTACTGTTGTTGGGTCGGCCGACGTCGGCCCAAAGAGAGCAAACGTGGAGATCGCACCCGGCTATCGCCAAGTGTGCGTGGAGAGGTATCTCTGATACCAAGAGGTATTTGTTTGGAGATATTGCCTGCTGCGTCGTTGGTCTACTTCAGCGAAGCAGACACGGTGCCGTGCGTTATACTTGACTTCTTGCAAACGTTACGGTTCGACGAAAACCTGTTGCGATTCGACGAACACGCTGTTCGCTGTCGCCACGTTTTGTACGTACGGTACCGGTGTATGCTTGGTGTGGTGGCTTTAGATAGTAGATGATGACCTGACCGGGGAGGTGTGCATACGTCTACCTGCGTACTGAAAAGTGATATATACATATATGCACGCATGTATGTGCACAACAAGAACAACACCAGCAAGCAGCCCCACCATCAACGACAAACAACCGGCGCATACATATGGACCGTTTTACGGCGACTGACAAGCTCGTGCAAAATATCGTGGGCAAGGCGCGAGTGTGCGATAATAATAGCCAACACAACAGCAAGCAGAGAAGGACAACCTTGTTCGCATGAAGTAATAATACCGGTATATCGTACGATTGTTCGTATACGTGTGCGTATAGTAGTACTACTGCTACTCGTAACTTGTCGTAACTGCTGCTTGTTGCTTGCTGCTCTTGTTAGTATCTGCGGTGTAACTCCCTTTAGCTTGTACGAAGCGGGGGTGGAACCCGATCTTGTGTTCACGTTGGACAGTTTTTGAGCCCCGCCCACACAGAAGTCTCTTGCTTGTCCCGGTACCTAGCTACCCAAGACACAGGCTTTTCGTGAGGCAATTTCTCGGTAAGCAAGCAAGCGATGGAGAACGGAGGACAGCACGGAGAGAGGCAGCCCGCGCCCGACGGTGAGCTGCCTTTGAAATAAAATTGCATGCTGCTGGCGACGGATGATCATCGTCTGCTCGGCAGGCCGTTTTGTCCGCTGCCCCTGCGCCCCTACGCGTACGAAGCAAGCGCTCTTCCTTCTTGTTGCATATACGCGGGCCTTCGACTTTTGCTACAACAGCAGTAGGGAAACTCGGCCGAATCTCTCTCACGCACACCACGGAATAACTCGTATTGGCTCACCTCGGCAAGGCCTCGGTGTATATTTATGTGGTCGCTCGCAGCTTGGTGCGCTTGTGCCCGTGGTGACCTTCTTGGGTTCACACCTCTCCTGCCCTTTCCTTGCTGCTGCTGATTGATGATCATGATGCCGCCCCAATATTTTTTTTTGCCGCCAGTCCCGCAAACTTACCTGCTCCTCCTGCTGTGTGGCGACTTGCACCCGACGCCTCTCCCCATCATTTTGTCCCAGCAGAGGAGGCCAGGAGCAGCGACAACCCTCCTCTCGGGCAAGCTGGCTCCGGCTGCGGCTCCAACGACAGCAGCACGGTGAGCTCCACGCGACGGCTACGAGCGGAGCGCTTCTTTTTTTACCCAAATATTTCCCCCCCACCTTTTTCAAAAGATCTTCGTTTTTCGTATTTTTTTTCCCGAATATTTTGTTGGATTCATGTATTCGGAATGTTTCATGCATCGTTCGGTTTTTTGTATATACGTAGACGACGTAGATGTTTATTTTTTCCTTTACGAGTATTCTGCTGTGCGAGTAAAAGGTGCACAAGTACACAAGTACGGACTGCTGCTGCTGTGTGTGATGTATGGCAATGCCTCGGGTGGTCGCCATGTTGCCTGACTGCGAGCACAGTACAGCCGGCCAACAGCATCTATCTACCGCTTCCTGGTATATACGTATAATACGTACCAGGGTACCAGGTATGCGACAGGACTATGATCATATCTGTGTGTGCCGTATTAGAGTTATACGTATACGTAGAGGTACAGCAGCAGAACTTTAGCTTTGTAAGTATCCTATCATAATACCAGCATATCAGCTCATCATGCGCTCGATTCTACTACCAGCTCACCCGGTACGTCTGGGTACGTACATATATTTCTAGTTCAACAGCAGCAGCAGTTCGTTCGCCTGGAACGTCTGGATTAGCCTTCCACTTTGTACATGGCACATGACACCACCAAATAATCAAATACACAGCAGTGTTGGATATCGGATATCGACCGATAATCGAGTTCGATACCATACCGATAAATAAAAGAAACTCATCGATAGATACGGTTTCGATATTTGATACGCCAAAGCTATGATTCAGTGTCAGCATACATACACGGGAATGCCAGGGGGTGGAGGGCAAAACACGTTCGACATAGCGATATATCGAAAGTTCGATATTTAAATATATCATATATCAAAACTTTCGATACGATATCCAACAAAGTTTATCACCAATATATCCGATGAATCGCCAACACATCCGATAAAAATCGTTCCCCCTGTTTACTGGTGGCCCTGGTGCTATGATCCGTGCTGAATATCGGAAATATAATCGATTCCGATCCGATAACCGTGGGCCTTCAAAAACGATATCCGATAAACATTCCGATATTTATCGGGTTGGATCGGATCGGATCGCTAAAAATTCCGATTACGAAACGCTAATAAGCGACGAGCGAGGCAGGAACACAGGAGTACAGGTCATGGTACTGCCGGCCAAGCACGCATTTTTTCTTCTTCTGACCCCTCACGTCCCTTGTTAACGTTTGTACCCCGCCAACACGTGGGGGGCGGGCGGGGGGGGGGGCGTACTTCATTTGTCTTGCTTGCCTTAGTCCATTTCTGACCGTTGACACGATCCCTTTCGAGGACAGTGGGGCGGGGGGGGGGGGGGGGGGGTAGAGCGACACCCCCCCCTCGGTAGAAGTAAGGCGTTATTTCCGATATTAGGATGCTTTCTTTTCCGATGCGATTACCCATGCGATTTCCGATTTATCGGAACTCCGATACGATACGAAACACTATTAAAAGCTGTGATATCATCCAGGGGAGCTACCAGCCTATATGATACACATCATGCGCGCCTGATAGCCTTGACGAGGCTAGTTTTGTGTCGTACGGTAGTATATGCCTGCATGGCTACAAGTACAGCAGTAACCGAGACTCTATACGTATAACATTTTGTTTTTACCGCTTTGCCGTACGTACGTAGGATAAGTTGATCCAGAGTGATAGAATATGGACTACAGTCAGTACTGCTGCCTTATTATATGATACTGATATTCGATTCTAAGTCGGAATGGAACATGTACCATACATTGTCGGAAGGCAGCAGCAGTGCTAATAACAACAATAACAACAATAATACTAATAATAGCGTGTATTTATGATACATTATCGCCGTTTTTCGCGACTCGAATCGTGCGCAACACGTCGTACATGCTTACATCCAGCAGCAGTCCTTGAGGTACGGATACGATCACGAGCGGGCGGCAGCATGGGTGGCGCCGATGAGGTCGACGGAAGAAACAAGAGGAGGACCAAACCTCGCCTGCTCCAGGTACGACGCGCACACTGCCCCTGCTCCTGCTCCTGCTCCGGCCTCAGATCGCGTCCGCCGGGTCCGCTTCCACAGCAGCACCGACATCATTAGTGCAGTGAAGAAGCGGGACATCTTGTGCCAGCAGGACAGCAAATTATTCCGCAGGAGGATTCCTTACGGCGGCTGTGGTGGTGGCGGTAGTGGTGGTGGTGGTGGGAGTGGGGGTGGGAGTGTTGGAGGTGGTGGTGTTGGTGGCGGTGGCGGTGGGGGTGGTGGTGGTGGTGGTGGTGGTGGTGGTGGTGGTGGTGATGATGGTGGGAGTGGTGTTGGTTTCGGTTGTGGTGGCGGTGGGGGGGTGCGTGGTGTTGGTGTTGGTGTTGGTGGTCCTGCTCCTGCTCCGGCCTCAGATCGCGTCCGCCGGGTCCGCTTCCACAGCAACACCTTTGTGACTAGTGCAGTGAAGAAGCGGAGCGTATTGTGCCAGCTAGACAGCAGGGTATTCCGCCGGAGGATTCCTTACGGCGGCCGTGGTGGTGGTGGTGGTGGTGGCGGTGGTGGTGGGAGTGGGGGTGGGAGTGTTGGAGGTGGTGGTGGTGTTGGTGTTGGTGGCGGTGGTGTTGGTGTTGGTGTTGGTGGGGGTGGGGGATCTTATCACGTGGTAGGTGGGTGGGTGGGTGGGTGGGTGGGTAGGTTGGTGGGTGGGTGGGGGGTGGGGTGTGTGTGGGTGAGTGGGGACCCCTAATTTATCGAAAATGTGGTTGTTGCAGGGCTCTCGATGTTTTATTATTAGCGTTTCGATGGTTTATTCGACGACATACGCTTTGTGTTTTGTTCCATTTGTACCAGTAACACTGACTTTGCTATCGCGTGGGGGCAGAGGGAGAGGGGGGGGGGGGGGGGGGGGGGGGGGGGAGAGAGGCTTGCCGTGTACATACGTATATGCGATTGCCCTTGAAGGTCTTTCTATCAGGTTTGTTGGCGTTGTTTAATTGAGCGTCTATTATTGTTGCTGTCCGCTTCGTTCGGCAAGCATGACTGTTTTTTTCATCTTGGTCTATATAACGCGGTGGGCATTTCAGTTTCATCCCACCCCTTCCCCAAGACAGGATCTTCATCTGTGCAAAGCAAACAAAGTTGCTGTGGGGTCATTATTTCCATAATTTTATTTCAAGTTGTTTTTGCCCTCGCCCAAAATTGCTGCACCATATATACCGATCATTTTTGTTCGCCCGTTCTCTTATGCTTTCAACTATTAGTAGCTATTTCATACCGTCGCCGACAATTTCCGCACGTACGTATATATACGTGCGTACGTATATACGTGGGGATAACCTTATGAATGAAGCCGGGGTGGGGTGGCTCAGCGTTCAGTGTTTTTTTTTTTTTTAAGGTACATGGTGAGCGTGATGAAGTTCCACCCAAGTTCGCTCTGCCAAACCTACGCAAGGAAAAAGGGGCCGTGCGTATATGATAGTAGCAACCAGGCAGCGGGAGAGGGAGAGAGGTGTTTCCACTCTTTCATCCCATGTCATGCCACCTGAAAGTATCAACTGTCGACAAGATACAAAAGATACACACGGACCCTCCAAAACCGGAGATCTTGAAACGTGGAAAGAAAAAATGTCTCTTGTACGAGGGGATCGGGAATCGGGGATTTTGTTTCGCTGAGAGGCCGGCCCCCCTATACGCCTTCTTCTTAACCGGTGTCGTTTTTTTTTTTTGCGTGAGACCAAAACTACGGAAAAAAACGGTAGGGACACTGTTTTTTTTATGTCCTTCTCCACACGAAGCGAAGCTTTACATAGTTGCCTGCTGCCCTTGCATGTTACCCCTCCCCCCTCACCTCACGGCGCTTCACTCTTGGTGCTACTAGCAATGTCTACCGGGTCGGTGAAAACCCGACATGCTCCGTCCCGGCATTGTAGGGATGCGAGGGTCTATGGCCATACGACTACGGCCATTCACACTCCGTCTCCGTCTATAGTCATACGACTACGGCCGTGCCGACATGAGTACCCCCCCCCCCCCCCTTGCAGCTGCCGCGAGTGAGTGCATCCTTTGTCGCCTAGCTCTTGGGTGTATTCTAGTAATAGGTTGATAGTCCGATTTCCGCTTGCGTGGTCGCCGAAAAACAACAAAATTATTGCCTCATGCCGCTTGCCCGCGTTGAAATGTCCATGTCGTGGGGGCCGTTTTTGTCTCGTCCACGGCCTTTCGCGTTGTCGGTTGAGTGCATTTTGTCCGTTGAATGTGTTTTTCGTCCCTTGGAATTTGGAAGCGTTCGTGGGCGTGCCTTCCTATCTGCCTTTGCATCTGCTCGTTTGTTGCGGCGAAGACTTGTGCGGGATTCGTGGCCTCGTGTTGTTTTTGCTGTCGACTTGTTGCCCCCCCCCCCCCGCAACACAACACATACCGAAAAGTATCGGCGGTAAACCAACCCGAAAGGCCGACAAAAAGAAAACCCAAAAACACGAGTAATACCAAGCAGAACGCAGCGCGTAGACTACTCTGGATGGAACCGCAAGGACCGTTCATGCACAAATAGGAACAGCAAAACGGTCCATATTCTACATTCTGGTGTGTACATACCTTGCGCAACGGATCGTAGGCTCGGCTGTCCCGCGAAATGAAGTGAAGAAGGTACAGCAGCACGTAAAACAGCTCGGTACCGATGCAGCAAAAGGCGAAGAAGGGCAGGTTGTCGTAGTAGGTGCGGATCAAAGCGTTGCGCCGTCGAAGCGTAGTCGTTGCCTTGTGGTGCTTGTCGACAACGCTGTGTCGTGCCATTAAATTTTGTTGGGTGTTCAGGCAAACAATCGACGCATGCGGAGCGGGGGGGGGGGGGGTGATCGTTTGCTTTAACACCCTCTGTCGCACTGAATTTTGGTAGAACGAATTAAGTCACGGGAAGAAACGTAACAAAACAAAATCGATGACCTCTCCAAAGCGGCCCATCTCGCGCGCCCAGCCAATCATGCTCGTGCACGTTCATAAACACAGTTGTGTGCGACAACAGTCAGGACTCCCTGCACAATGCTTACCGTCAGAAGGCATTTTCCTCAGCGTGCGCGATAGATCGTGATGAATCTGTTCTCAACTACCCGTTAAGGCCGCCTGAGATCAACCTTATGTCGTTAGATACCAAGCGAATTGACAAAATGCGAGTTGGCCGGAATTCACGGCTACTTACTCGTTGGATGGCGAAGCCAGCCAACCAACTGATTTTAATCGACAGATGTCGGAAACGAGCCATAAGAAAGTCCACCCCCCCGCCGGGCGAGGCAGGGGGGCAATTATCGCGCCGACGGAGGCAAACTTGCGCGATATGGATCAATATCACCTATCAAACGATAAACCAAACAAGCCTTCCTACAAAAACTTAAAACCCAAAAGTTGGATAATTCGCACCACTGTAACTAACTGAAATAACCTAGCCAAGTATTATCTAGTCAGCGACTTATAGTCAGCCAACCCGCAGCCCTAAAAATTGGCGTCGACCGCATTGGGACACCTCGAGGGAAGGGGCGTGGCATCTAACATAACGCCTCATCAGCGTACCAGTGACCTCCGGTAGAAACTACAAAACAGACTTGCACTTCGCGCTAGGGCACCGATGTTAGAATCGTCGATTTTGGGAGGTCACGACGAAATATATTACTTTTCCAAGAGGGAATTGGGAGACAGTAGCGGCCGCACTGGTTGAACGGGGAAAAACTGTTGGGATTATATGATATCAAAGGGTTTCAAAGGTGCTCATGCCAAGAGAGACCAGGGACACGTATGACAATATTGAAGTAGACCCGTTGACTGACAGCCATTGACTGAAAACCGGTGACTGGAAGCCGTTGACATAAAGCCGTTGACAGAAAGACGGTGACAGAAAGGCGCTGGCCGAACGCCGCTGATTGAAAGCCGTTACTGAAAGCCGTTGACTGAAAGCCGTTGACTGGAAGCTGTTGACTGAAAGTCGTTGACTGGAAGCCGTTGACTGAAAGCCGTTGACTGAAAGCCGTTGGCTGAAAGCCGTTGACTGAAAGCCGTTGACTGAAAGCCGTTGACTGATAGCCGTGGACAAAAGGCTGTTGACTGAAACCCATTGTCTGAAAGCCGCTGAATGAAAGACGAGGTGGCTCGGGTGGTCTATCTGACTAAATCAGCTGGCCGTGATGGCAACTCGATTTTCACCTGTGTGTGTGCATCCAGTGACTGGACAAGTCGAGGAACATGAGCACCAAAAAGGCGAAGGCGTGGCGGTGGTCGTAGAGGCGGGACAGCACCAGGAGGAGGCCAGCCGTGGAGCAGCGGTCTGTGACCATGTCCAACACTGCGCCGAACCTCGAAGCTGAGAGGGCAGAGGGCAGTTCACGATCGGGAAAATCGCGCCGACAAGCTTAGAATTAATTCAGCGGGTGGTGTTCTCACTAACGTGTGGTAAACGCATTGGTCGGAATGTGACCCCACGACTACCCCCATATAGTGACTGCTAGCGTCCAGAAAAACATGTGATTTCTGGCCAATTGGACGAAGAGCGGCAATCCAGAGGTGGCGCGGAGCGGAGGCTGACTGGAAGGGGTACGGCACAGCGCGCCTCTAACAAACGAAACAACTTCGTGACCAAAAATGAAAATGCCACCCGGCGAGATAACGTATCCCTTGTATAGGGGTAGCGATTAATTGGAGTTGGCGGGATAGTGCCGGTCAAACCGACGTAACGCCAACAAAGTGGTAATCAGATAGTGTGTCGCCAAGAGCGAACACCCCTGTGGACAGCTGCGGGGCGAGCTTCGTGTCTGTGACAACAGAACAGCAGGATTGCCAACGGCTAACACGTCAAGCCCAAAACAATCGTGACAACGTGCGCACGTAGTATAAAACCTTTAGGCGGTCTGGACCTGCTGCGGGTGGACCCTAGCGAGTACGCGATTTCTTGCTTGGAAATGGTGCCTTCACTACCGCGCTACCATCGCACAGCACAGGTGTAGCATGCGCGATACCCACGAGGTGACAACTACTGAGGGGGCAACATCGTGAAAACTGAAAACGATTGCCCCCAGTGTTCCCGTACATCTGATACCTGGTAAGGAATGTTTTATGTACATCTGTCTTCCCCATTCGATACATGTCCAACTAACCAATAGGCATGCAGAACCGCTGTAAACCAAGAGGGCTGCAGGCTATGATATAGACAAAAGAGACAGCCCATTCTCACTTTTCACAGCGTTCATCAACCTGCTACGAACTCCCTGAAGGGTAAACGACTATGTACCACGGGACGTCCATTCTTCGCACCTTGGTTAAACTTTCTCGCGACGTGGCCGTCCACAGCATCGCCCGCGAAGGCCACCACATACAAGCAAGAGCTAACGCCCAGCACCAAACAAAAATGAGGGGAAGGGGGGGTGCACTCATGTCATGCATGGCCGTAGTCGTATGACCTTAGACCCTCGCATCTCTACACTGCAGACAGCATGTCGGGTTTTTACCGACCAGGCAGAAAAGCATTGCGTGCATCAAAGGAGAAGCGCCGGGAGGTGTTGGGCGAGTCGCATGTAGAGTGAGCTGCGTCCTACTAGGAACTGCTTGTGAGGCGGACTTTCTCGCATATGGATGACAGCGTCGAATTTAACCGAATTGTTCTCCTCCAGAGACAGCAATGGGGGGGGGGGTGTACTCATGTCGTGCACGGCCGTAGTCATATGACCATAGACCCTCGCATCCCTACAATGCCGGGACGGAGCACGTTAGGTTTTCACCAACCAGGCAGACATTGCTTGCACCAAGCGCGAAACGCCGTGAGGTATTGGGCGAGTCGCATGGAGGGTGAGCTGCATCCTGCTAAGAACCGCCTCTGAGGCGGACTTGCATATGGACGACAGCTTCAATGAGTTAATTTAATTTCTGGTGTGGCCACTTCCGGAGACAGCAATGGATTTTACTATGTAACTGCCTCGCGGACGCCTTACCATATTAACACTACGTGATACGACCATTCCCCTTGTGCGGAACAAAGGTTCTCCACCCCGCACAAATGATCTACTCAACCGCCAGCTTTGGTGACCGCCAAAAAAAAATAACAAAAAAACGGCACCCTGGTTGTCTAGCTCACGCAGCGAGTGGCGTGTTTTACAGCGTCGTTGCCAACCGACGCCAACCAACCTATAAATACGCCCCGGTAGACTATTAATAGTGGTCAGCTTCAAAGACTACTGGCATTGCTGTGTGTGTGTTCTTCACATCAAACTTCCTTTCTACCCAAGATCGAATCCCACGGTGGTGATATTTTTACTTTATTTGAAAAATAAAAAAAGGAACCAATTGCTGAGAGCGCCTTCGTGGCGTGCTGGGTAGGCGGAATCCGATGCAAGTCGACGAGGGAAGAGAGTGCTGAAATCTTCTCGCGATAAAAATGCAAGGCAAGTACCGTAGTGGGGAGGGGGGAGAAGACCCTACTTGGTGAGCCCGGATCTGAGTTACGACTAAAGAGGGAGAGAGAAAAGAAGGGCGAAGATAATAAAGATGAAAAAAAAAAAGAAGAACAAAAAAAGAAAGACAGAACCCAGCAACGGCTGACAGAGGTATATAGATATCGCCCACGATCCAGTATGTTTAGTTTTGTTATTTTTTCCTTTTCGCTTTTTTTCTCGTTCATGCACCTGGATTGCTAGAACGGTAGGTCTTGGCTTTTGTATATGGCATTGCATTGTCTGCTCTGCTTACTGCACTGCGCGTAGTATCTCTGTGTCGTAATTTTGTGACCACAGAACTGGTACCTTTTTAGGATGAAGAATCGGCACGGACACTGGGTGTGCTGGATGTCGACGGGTAGAAAGGAAGGTTTAATGTGAAGAACACACACACTGGTAAACAGNATCATATATTTATAGGGGGGGGGGGGAGGGGGGTACTCATTTGTGCATCGGCCGTAGTCATATGACCATAGACCCTCGCACTCCCTACAATGCCGGGACGGAGCGCGTTAGGTTTTCACCAACCAGGCAGACATTGGTTGCTTGCACAAGCGCGAAGACGACCGTGAGGTATTGGGCGAGTCGCATGGAGGCGTGCAGCTGCATCCTGCTAAGAACCGCCTCTGAGGCGGACTTGCATATGGACGACAGCTCCAATTATTTAAATTTAATTTTGGTGTGGTCACTTCGGAGACAGCAGATGGGTATTTACTATGTAACCTGCCTCGTGGGAGCCTTACCATGATTACACACTACGTGATACGACATTCCCCTTGTGCGAGAAAAGGTTCTCAACCCCGCACAGAATGATCTACAGGCCGCCAGCCTTGGTACCGCTCAAAAAAACCAAAAAAACGGTACCCTGGTTGTCTAGCTCACGCAGCGAAGGCGTGTTTTACAGCGTCGTCTGCCAACCGACGCCAACCCAACCTATAAATATAGGGGGGGGCAACAAGTCGACAGCAAAAACAACACGAGGCCACGAATCCCGCACAAGTCTTCGCCGCAACAAACGAGCAGATGCAAAGGCAGATAGGAAGGCACGCCCACGAACGCTTCCAAATTCCAAGGGACGAAAAACACATTCAACGGACAAAATGCACTCAACCGACAACGCGAAAGGCCGTGGACGAGACAAAAACGGCCCCCACGACATGGACATTTCAACGCGGGCAAGCGGCATGAGGCAATAATTTTGTTGTTTTTCGGCGACCACGCAAGCGGAAATCGGACTATCAACCTATTACTAGAATACACCCAAGAGCTAGGCGACAAAGGATGCACTCACTCGCGGCAGCTGCAAGGGGGGGGGGCGGGGTACTCATGTCGGCACGGCCGTAGTCGTATGATCATAGACCCTCGCATCCCTCGTACAATGCCGGGACGGAGCACGTTGGGTTTTCACCAACCAGGCAGACATTGCTTACACCAAGCAGGGGGGGAGGGTGTCTACTCGAAGAGTTATGACTATATCAAAACACTCCGGTCAGTGCTGTTCATGCCGTCTTCGACGGAAATGCAATGATAATGCGTGCTTTTCTTGGATTACACCTACGGTTTTGGGGACAAACTACTTGGAATTAGTGTAGGGTCATTCGACCGTGGTAAAAGGGCGAGAACCCTTTCCCAACTCCAAGAAATGAACCTACTCAAACCCCGAGTGCTTTAGCGCCAAAACCAAGGTCCAGTGGCAAAAGAGATTTTGACGATATCGATTGGACAATGTATTCGACGGCTGTGCCTATACGACAGCCACGACAGCCCATCAACAGGGGAGGGCGAACCTCAATCCAACGTACCAAGAAGGAGGCGGGAAAACGGACCCGCAACTATTTGCACACATGGAACAGATCATGGTCTAGATCCCCGATCCCCACTTCATGATCTAGATCTTTCAGGGAAGATGCATTCCTGATCTGTATGATCTGTGGGAACTCGCTCATGTTGCCGGGTGGGAAAAGTATATTCTGCATGATCTAGCTCACATTTTCTGGGTTGGATCTGTACCTATACAGATCCTGCACAACAATTCATAACGGCAGGGGTTATATAATCCAGATGATCTATAGATGAAATATCTGTACATGATCTGTCCGACGTGTGACATGAGGCGCTAGCGAGAGGTGGTCGTAGGGCCACAGTCGACTTTGACTATGGTGGAAAAGGATGCGTACTGCTGTTGTCACTCGGAATAAACAAAGCGGCGTTCCAGTTCTCACCTAGCCTTCCAGTTCGTTTCCGCGAGGTAGTAGCTCGTCAACACAAGCGCCACCCTTGCGTAGCCTTAGTACATGCGCGGGCAAACACGAGAGGGGTAGTCGTGGTTGGGGGAAAATAAGCATCGTTCGCTAAACTATACCTCACTGGCTGACGGATCATGTGTTGCAGTAGACACACAGCACAGACAGGCAGCAGCAGCAAGCAGCGGCAAGCAGCACAGCGGGTATCCCGGCTCCCGACAGTAGCCTGGTATCCCGTGGAAACAGACCGACCGCCGCGGAGAGCACGAAGGCCCGAAACGGGAGCTGGAGTACGGTGGTGTTGACGCACGGGGCGGTGGAATGCCGGCAGCCTAAGGCATGCATGCTATGCGCCGATGGCTTGCCTATCGTAGAGTTGGAAGTAAGGTGGAAACACGTGAAAATGGAAGCTGCTCGCTGCTTGCTACTTACTGGTCATGCCTGTCGTGCAGTATATGGCATTGCATTGTCTGCTCTGCTTACTGTATTGCAGCGTAGTAACTCTGTGTCGTATAAAAGTTTTTTGTGTCCACATAACTGGTATCTCTCTACTCGTAGGATGGAAGAATCGGTACAGACACTGGGTGTGCTTGATGTCGACGGGTACAAAAGGACGGTTTAATATGAAGAACACACACACTGGTATGTTTTTGCTCGTATTGGGGTTTGTCGCTGCTGCTGCTGCTGCTATGGCGAGTTTTTGCTCACGGTGYGGCTACCTGCCAATACCTAGKGATAGCAGCGGCGGCACTGCTGCTGCTAGCTAACTCTCTCGTGCTGTCACGGTCGCCACCTATGCTACGGTACTTGTTTGCTTGGCGTTGCTTCGTACAGGCGGTGCTTGGCTGGCACCAGGTAGCCGGTCGCCCCGGTGGGCTAGCAGGTAACCACGAAGCCTGCTAAAGTCAAGATCGTGAGTTCGAGCCCCCCCGAGTGCGTGCTCGTAGGGACCTTTTCTCGCAAAAAAAAACTTGACTATAATACGTAGCGGAAAGCGTTAGAGCGCGAGTTAGCAGAATTCGATGTAAATCGACGAGCGTTGGGAAGGCTGAACCCTCTGCGCGATCAAAATCAAGGCAAGAACCGTAGTGGGGGAGGGGGGAGAGGAGCCTACGTTGTGACCCTGGATCTGAGTTACGACTGTTACGGAGGGAGAAAGACAGAAGTGCGAAGACAATAAATGGGATGGAAAAAAATAAATGAAAAAATACTGCCGTGTGTGGTATACTTTTGTCATTTTGTTATTTTTTTCTTTTTTGACCATCCCATTTATTGTCTTCGCCCTTCTTTTAGTCGTAACTCAGATCCGGGGTCACTACGTAAGTAGGCTTTTTCCCCTTCTCCCCCACTACGTACGGTTGGTGCCTTGCATTTTTATCGCGAGAAGACTTCAGCCCTTCCTTCCCTCGTCGACTCGCATCGAAAAATTGCGCCTACCCACGCTGCTACTGAAATAGGCGCTTCAGCAGTTGATTCCGTTTTTTTGTTTTTTTGCAAATAAACTTAAATCTCCGATCCACGCCGAAACTCATCTTTCAAAGCTGAGTGTGATATAAAATACGTATAATACGTATACTTCAATATTATGTGTGTGTGCCGGTTACGACCGAACGACCGCGTGTTCTTCAGACTACATTGAACCTGGCTTACCCCTTAATTAACCCTTTAGGAACTGCAGTCCCGATGTGGGGACTAAACACTTGGAATAAGACTGAAATATTGGTTTCTGTCAGAGCACTACTAAAAGGGTTAAGAACCGGTCCCCCGGTATTGGGGACAAACTACTTGGAATTAGTATAGGATAGGTTTTGCAGTTCTGAATGGGTTAAGTACCGGTGTATACGGCGTACGAGTTTTTTTTTCTTGTCTCGTATTTTATTTCTCTTGTCTCGTATTTTTTTGCCAGACGTACGTAGAGCGGTACGTATATACCTGGTATCTACCTGGTATCTATTAACCCCTTAAGAACTGGTCCCACAAATTTAGGGAAAAATTACTTGGAATTAGTGTAGGATTTTTTTTCAGTTTTGAAATGGTTAATAGGGTGAAGAATCAGCACGGACACTGCTGCGGTGTGTTTTGGATGTTGGATGCCGACGGAAGGAGCGGAGCGGTTCAACACACACTATATACTGCTCTACTCTGTATACCAGCTTAACCTTATAGGACTGGAGTCCCGTTTTGGGAACAAACTACTTGGAATTAGTCTGGGACATTATGTTCAGTTCTGAATGGGTTAACTCGTACCAGGTATATAGCTTGCACGAATTGTCGAGCAATCTCGGACTTGTCACTTGTCACGGGATTGTTTTTGCTAGTTTCGACTTTGCACACCACCGACAAGCGAAATGGGGGGACATGACCTTGAGCTCTCAAAGGATACGCGACGGGTCGTGCACTGCTGTGCATGCACTACGTACCACTATTAATATTATATCCTTGCGCTCTCAAAGGATACGCGACAGGTCGTGCACTACTATATACGTGCCTGATAAGATACATGTGTACTGGGCGGTCGTCCTATCCTGCGGGGTCGGTGCTACGTATACACGTCTGTAGGTCGTATAGGACAGCCGGTCGCCCCGGTGGTCTAACTGGTAGCCACGACGCCTGTAGGCCCGGATGTCGAGGGTTCGATTCTCCCCATGGAGGTTTTTATTCTCAAATGACACCGACTGTCGAGAGCGCATATTATAGCGTGGGTAAGCAAAATTCGACGAAAGTTGACGAGGGAAGAAAGGAGCTGCACAACTTCTCGCGATAAAACATACCAGTAGGCATGACCGTAGTGGGGGGGGGGGCAGAAGAGCCTGCTTGTGTGCCCCGGATCTGAGTTATGACTAGTAGGGAGGGAAAAAAAGGTGCGAAGATAGAGAATGGGATGAAAATAAAACAACTGAAAATAAAAATAGGCATCGGCTGTCACATACACCAGACACCGGGTATATACACACATACCGGTACACACCAAGCACCATATACCACTGGAAGTGTGTGTGTCTTCGTTGTTCGCCGTTCTTTATGCCCGTCGACATCCAGCACACCCAGTGTCCGTGCCGATTCTCCAATGCTACTTATATAKAGAGACCACCGAGCCCTGTGGTCACAAATACCAGGTACGTTGTACAAACAGCAGTACCAGCATTTTGTAGCATTTGATTCGACTTAACCCATGCAAAACTGAAGAAAAAGTCCCACACTAATTCCAAGTACTTTGTCCCCAAATTCGTGGGACCAGTTCTCAAGGGGTTAAAAGTTAAAAGTACGCTTTCACCCCTGATGAGCTGATGAGGCTCGTAATCTCCCGCTCAGTTGTTTTTAGTTTTTAGCTGTCCTGTGACCCAGAACAACAACATGATACGTACGCGTACGTATGGTATGATACCATACGTCGTACCTATTAACAGGCGTGAGGCAAATGCGTGGCAAAACAGATTGTTCTTCTACAGTACGATTTTACGGGTCAGTATTGAGACAAGTGTAAACGTACCAGAGGCACTTACGAGTACATATTATGCACGTATCGTACCTGGTACTCTCGTCGTGTATTATACCAAGCTGTCCGGAAATATGAGGACCGTTTGGTCTTGATATAAATATAAAAACAGTCCTTATATTTGCGGACACAGCAGTGATATGATATGATATCATACATACTGCTTCTGTTACGAGAGAGAGAGAGATGAGAGAGATCTAAAACTTGAAAAGGCGACGGCGAGCGGCGAGTTGGCCAGGTTATGCCCCTGAATATGAAACATAATCAGTGCACAAAGTGGATGCACACACCGCCGTGTGGCACACACACAGCAGCAGTGGATGGGGGTTTTGGGGGGCACGCGCGGTGTCTGTGTGCCGCTGCAATGTGTCTCCGACGTCCATAGGACCTGCGCTCTCGTGGCCCGCACGATTGCACAGCCTCTCGTATACCGCTCGTGGTTGGGATCGATCCGCAAGCAAGCTTTTTGAAAGTCATCGCAAAGTTCTAATACGTCGTCGTACTCACCTCTCTGTTCACGCGCCGGCAGTAGTAAGCTGTCACGCTGTACATCAGTGATGTTAGAAAGATCATGGACAGCTCGTGCAGCTCCCTCCCTCCGCTCGTGGCGTACTCCATCACGATCCCGTACACGATGAAGGAAGCCATGATCCCCAGGAAGCACATGCCCAGCCACATGTACCCTGCGTTTGGGGTCTCGTATCCGCCCCCTCCTCCTCCTGCCCCATGCCCTCCTCCTCCTCCTCCGCTGCTCCCATGATGTCCGTGACCGGCACCGTGATCAGCGGAGCTGGCCGCTTCTACAGCCATGCGTGGGATCGACTTCCCAGCGGCCATGCGTGTTGCCTGGCCCAACCTGTTGCAATTGAAACCTGCCTGCTCGTCTGGCACCTGCCACCTCTCTGAGATTGCTCCGCTGCAGGCGAGCAAGGGCCGTCTATTTCACGATGAAGCACCACAACGACACCAACAAAAATGCAATGTTCTGCGAGTTGTTGTGCTCGCTTTTGCGAAGTGTTCCAAGAGAGGTGAGAGGCTGTTTTTCCCTGGGGGGACTGTGGGAAAAATCTTCTGGGCGTGGTTCCATGATTTGATATTTGAAGATCAATAACTTATCGACATGAAACCGTCGAGTTTCATAATTTTTACCACTTTGAACGGAAATATAAGGATCGCTTGTGTTTTAATATGAAGATTAATATATCCTTATATTTCCGCTTAAACTAGTATACTTTGTGCGAACATGTACAACGACACGACGACGACACGACCACATCGACGGCGACGTTTCTTTCGTACGTACGACGTACTCGTACGAGTAGCAATTGCAGGAAAGACAGCACAACAGCACCGATACAGACAGTCTGCTATAGTACCCAACAATCGACACCAGCAGCACAACAAGTACAGCGGCAGTCTTCGTGAGCTTGTGGTCTCGAGCCTCGAACTCATTCTACTCGCAGCTGGACTGCATACTGGATAGTTTCCGTCATCACGTCATCACCGGCTACGAGTGTGTGTGTGTGTTCTTCACATTAAACCTTCCTTTCTACCCGTCGACATCCAGCACACCCAGTGTCCGTGCCGATTCTTCATCCTAAAAAAGGTACCAGTTATGTGGTCACAAAACTACGACACAGAGATACTACGCTCAGTGCAGTAAGCAGTAGTATAGTATCAGTAGGGGGGCCTATATAAGGCGGTCTGAATAAGGCGGTCGTTCGAGATAAGGCGGTCAAAATCGGCTTGACACGACAGAAGATGCGAATAGGGCGGATACCGCCTTATATAGCAACCGGCCCTATATAAGGCGGTAGCCGCCTATTCAGGGTGCCTACCGCCTTATTCAGAGCGGCTACAGCCCTATCCACGGCCCACTTTCGCCTCCATTCTCTGGAGAGCGCAGCGGAGGCGTGCGGCAATGACGATGCCTCTTTTATCTGCAGAAGGCCAGGATGTCGTTCATCAAAGCGCATGCCTCTAAGCCAGTGTAGCAGGCAGACATGAGGCAATTTTGTGAGCCTCAACACGGTCAAGGGGGGGGGCACAGCGGAGCACTGCTGTAGTGCAGTACAGCAGTCAGTACAGTAGTACGGTGCCGTAGAATAGGTTGGAGCTCTGTGGTGAGTGTGTAGCAAAGCAAATAGTCCTCTCCGTACAACAGTACGGCAGTATGTATCTTCTCAGGGTGGAGTGTGTCTTCGGCGGGCTCTGTCGCCCGCAGCTCAATTAATATTATACTTCTCAACATGCAAAGTGTGTGTGCACCCGTCTGATCTGCTGTGCTTTGGTGTGTACAGTATTTGACACCACACATATTTACTGGGTTCAGCACTGGTACTGCTGCAACGCTGTATCTTCCTTCTCCGAGCACACGTATGATATCCCTCGTCGTGAGGCCCTCTGGGTCATCTTCTGGGTCAGAGGCGCTCTGTGCTGTACATTAAACGGCTGTATGCACTCAATAGGGCGGTTACCGCCTTATTGGGATATCACCAAAAGCCCAATAGGGCGGTCAACCGCCCTATCTCCAATAGGGCGGTCTTTCGAGATAAGGCGGTCAAAAACCTCGGTACACTATACCGCCTTATATACCCCCCCCACTGTATACGACAGGCAAGACCTACCCTGCTAGCAATCCAGGTGCATGCAAGAGAAAAAAAGAGAAAAAAGAAAAAAGCGAAAAGAAAAAATAATAAAAAGTAAATATACTGAAGCAAATCAATAATCAAGCAACCAAATAAAAAGCATGACAAAAAAAGAAAGAAAGTGTCGTGCTTCTCCCAGAGGAGATGCGACCTCCAATAAAAAACCAAATGAAATGAAAGAAAATAAAATGGACCGAAACAGCGCCAACAGAGCAAGACCTTTCCCTTCCCCCCCGTGTTTCTGTCTTCTTGTTCCGATGCTCTGCCTTGCCTTGTCGTCCCAGCTCACAAGTGTCGTGATCGTCGTGCTGACACAGTAAAATACCAATGTACGGACTTTTTTTTTTTTTTTTTTTGTCCATCCCATTTTTTATCTTCGCACTTCCGTCTTCCTCCCTCCCTAGTCGTAACTCAGATCCGGGGTCACAAAGTAGGCTCCTCTCCCTCCTCCCCCACTACGGTTCTTGATTTGCATTTTTATCGCGAGAAGATTTCAGCACTTTCTTCCCTCGTCAACTCTCGTCGAAGTTTGCTTACCCCCGCTATAATATGCGCTCTCGACAGTCGGTGTCATTTGATAATATAAACCTCCATGGGGGGAGAATCGAACCCTCGACATCCGGCCCAAAAAGCTTCGTGGCTACCAGTTAGACCACCGGGGCGAGCCGATTATGGGACACCAACCGTTCCTTACACTGAATCCCAGAGAGGCTCGCATATATTATATACAAGAGAGCCTGGAGTACATCGGTGCTCACTATCTCGACGTGGCGAGAAGAGTGGAATTCCGGCTTTACGTCGTAGAGCATATCATTGATGCATACACACATACCCAAGGGAGGTATACCTGGTAGGTAATAATAGCGAGTGCTTCGTAGTAATTTGAGTATAATGAAGAGGCCGGGGTTGACTGTGGCACAATCCGTTGATCTTTGGTGTGCACGGTGTACATATATATTAGTATTATATATGGATATGGGGTATAATTACTGCCAGCTACGTATGATACGAGTAGTACAATGTGTGTGTCGCGATTTTATGACCGAACTAACCCGAGTTGTTGAGAAGTCTCCGAGGAATGCCACGCTGCCTGTCACGCGTACTGCCTGTACATACATGTTAATGTGTGTATGCATCATATCGGAGTCTGCGTGCTGAGCGAATAAAATTTGAATACAAAGTACCAAGTAAATACTCGTAAATACTCGTAGTAACATAGATGTAACGGCGGCGKGCGTGACGATGTGCATTCATTTTTTTAGAAGAMWKRCATTSMWGCGTACATGCACRCAGWG
>MEHQ01000204.1:134871-149432 GCA_008828725.1 Saccharina japonica | reverse complement strand
CCCCCCTTCTGTTTCCCCTTCTACCCCCCCCCCTTCCCCTCCGTGGTAACGCCTGCTTGCAGGTGGGGGCCAACTCTAGCGTCGACTACCCCATCAAGATGGTGGCCAGCAAGTCGGGGGTGTTCGAGGTCCAGATGGTATTTGTGGACGAGGACGCTGACCACACCACCGTTCTGCCCCTGGCCATGCTCGTCAAGAAGGTAGGCGATTTTCCATTTCCATTTTCAGTTCCATTCGTTCCTTCGTTTTTTTTTTCAATTTCACCGCATAAAACACTTCGAGCTACAGACAGAGTGTGCGACCCCTGGCTGAGTGACTGCTGTACGGAGGAGTGTGGTAAAAGCGGCGTAGAAGAGCAGCAGTATGACTCCGACAACAAGATAATAGTTAAAACCGGGAGACCATACATAGTAAATAGGACCTACCGTACACAAAAACAAAACAAAATGTTTACCATTGTTTTACTACTGTAACAATATTTGGTCCTACTTACTATGGTCTCCCGTACTATTGTAGTACCAACGCATAATGTATTACGGGGTGGGCTAATGTTGTAAATAGGGACCTGCAGTACACACAAAAACCAATATATTTACCATTTTTTACTGACAACATTTGGTTCTGTTTACTATGGTCTCCCCTACTAGTCCGAGCAGGGCATTTTAGAGCCTTATGGATGCACCATCCTCGAACGAACCTTGAGCATATACATACGCATGCTGTTCTGTAGGAGGTAGTCTAACGTTCGCGCCGCTGAGCAAGATTTCTTAAAAATCCAATTTTCTTACGTACGTACACGTAGGCTGTTCTGTAGGATTTCGTCTAGCGCTCGCGCTGCTCAGCGAGATTTCTTAATCCAATTTTCTTACGTACGTACAGCGCCCTCCAAAAAGTGAGCCTTATTTATGCACTTAATTGGGGTATTTCTTGATCCTGGGAGCCTACTATATGCCGTAGTTGGGAATCGACCGAAAAAGTGAAAAAAAAAAAAATGAATTAATGCAATGGCTCGTGAATCACCTGTGTCTTGGCCCATGTTGCCTTCGAAAGGGTAGTCTTAGTCTTGTGCCTCATTCTTAGCCTCCTTCTTAGTTCTCGGTAAAATTTCCCCGCCTTGTCCCTAAGTATATTACCTTTTTGTATATTAATATGTAGTCCATAAGTTTCTTCCACGTATTTCGGGATAGTATCGTGCTTCCACTCGTGTTTCGCCTTCGAGGGGTATATATATAGTATTAATAGTATTAATAGTATTAATAGCACCTAGCTTTACGAGGGTGGTCACATGACTATCTTGAGTATAGTGTATGAGCTCAATATTCTCTTCCCCCCGAAAAAAAATGATTTAGAGAGAAAGCAAAAAAAAACGCTCATTATAAGGTCCGCCAATCGTACTGTTGGGTATTGCTAGATTGATATTGTAAAACCATTATTGGGATTAACGACAACGGCATGCCTTATACTGGGTACTAGTTCCTCGGTTGAGTATACTAATAGTCAGTAATAGTCGGTAATAGTCGTTAATAGTCACTGACAGTCACTAACAAGTCACTACCTGATATTATAATAGCCACTAACAGCCAGCCCGAAACAGTCAGTGTACCTGTACACGGCTCACAATACCTAGGTATACCTATTTTTGGCATTTGGCTCCAAAAAACAAGCATGCACTTTCAACGATAGAGCATGCCTTATTGGGTAGTATAAATAGTGTCTCAGTTGAGGAGTATACTAATAGTTAGTAATAGTCAGTAATATTAGTATTTGCCTCGTAAGGCAAGGCTAAAAAAGAATATTGCCTCAGAAGGCGTATGCCTTATTGGGTAGTATTAATATCAATAGTTCCTCAGTTGAGTAGTATACTAATAGTAATAGTCAGTAATATTAGTATTTGCCTCGTAAGGCAAATCATGTGCTATGATACCCCCTATCGTGGAACGCCTCCTGGGTAACTATTTACGCTTTTTCTTTTTTTTTTTAGGGCTGGGTTTGGGAAGGGGGCGTGTGTTGGTACCACCGTTTTCATATACAGCAGTATATACCAGGATATACTTGAACTATTGGCCAATACTGCTGTACTACAGCAGTAGGAGTATCGTTCAAACGTTTTTTAATTTGCTTTTGGGGGGGGGGGGCGTCCTAGCTTTCACTTTCCAGCTCCATTTCCAGGAGTTAGTACTGAATGCTCGGCGACGTTCTCTGGACAAGATTATTATGCGCGTTATTGTATACCTGTCGATTGTTGTTTCAGGGCGAAGACACATCAGTTTCTGATGTTTACTACTGTTATATTAATGTTTTGATGTCAGGGTACTGGCTGTAGTTCGCATCAGCGTCAGCGTCTGCGTCTGCTGCTGTGTCTGATGCTGCTGCTGCTGCTGCTGCTGCTGCTGCTCCGTCTGCCGCCGCTGTCGTTCTTGCAGCTTCCCTCTCCTCCAACCCTACTATGCCCATCCCCCCGGCGCTGCCATCGCACACCCCTCGCTTGCGTCCTGGCCGCAGCAGGGCACCTCGTCGGCACAAGCTCGCACCTGCACTGCGGCTCGGGGCGACGACCTCTCCTCCCCGCCGCCAATCGGGACAGCGTGTCGCCCCGTCCAGCTTCCGGTAGTGCTTAGCCCTGGGATGCATTTCTCGTCCATCCTGGAAACCATCCGGCACCAGAAGGAGTGTCCAGTGTTCCCAAGCTCCTTCCAGCCTTACAGACACCCGCTTCAGGAGGTCCCCTTGCCACGGTCAACCTACCCTAGTGCTGGTGATACGGTTGGTGGTGGCGGTGGTGGCGGTGGTGGCGGTGGTGGTGGTGGTGGTGGTGGTGGCGGTGGTGGTGGTGTTGGTGGTGGTGGTGGTGTTGGTGGCGTTGGTGGTGTTGGTGGTGTTGGTGTTGGTGTTGGTGTTGGTGGTGGTGGCGGTGGTGGTGGTGGTGGTAGCAGCAACAGCGACGCCGAGAGCCACATCGGACGCCAGCGATCGCCCTCGGCACCACGCGCTAGCCTTAAGCGCGGGCGGGAAGACGGGGCCGACGACGGCAACGACGAGTTTAGCAGCAGCAGCGACGACAACGGCCGCGCAAAGGGCTCTAAAGAACAAGGGGACGCCGACGCCATAAGCGGTAACGGTGGCAACGGCGGCAGCGGCGACGGTGGCGGCAGCGGTGGTGTTGATGGCGGTGACGGCAGCAGAGACACCACCAGCACTACTGCTACTACTACCCCCGGAGAATGCCCGGCTCGGAAGAAGCTCCGACCGTATGATTTCGTCGGCATTACGCCGTCGCCGTCCCAGTCCAACCCGTACTTGCCGCCTCCTGTGCCACGCCGCGTGCATTTTTCGGTCGGGGACTCGGAGAAGGAGGAGGACAAGAAGGGGCAGAGCGACAAGGGACGGGGGGGAGAGGAGGAGGAGGACGAGGATGACGACGAGGCGATGATAGCCGCCAAGATCAACAACGGCAACGACAACCACAGCGACTACGACTACGACGACGACGACTACGACGAGTTCTGAAGGAGACGGGAACGCCGCGGTATCATATCATAGCCGGCCCCGCTCCTTCTCGCCCCCGCTTCCGGCACCGGGGCCGGCCTGCAATGTGCTGGTTTGTTTGTATCGTATGCCTTCCGGTTTATTGTTTCTTAAGAGAGGAAGTTGTCCGGTATTATACTTGCTGGTGCTGTCGTCTATGCACACGTAGACTGTATACCTAGAGGATATTTTCTCGAGGAATGAATCGACAACATACAATGGTTGGTTTGGTTGGTGGTCTTGGTCGTGTTGGGGAGGGAGGGAGGGAGGGCGGTGAAGCAGATGTCCCGTACGATTCGGTTTGGGATGGTGGGGGGGTGGGCACCAACAGCGGCGGCAGCAGCAGCAGCGGCAGTGTCGTCGATATGGTGGCGGTATCGTTGACGGGTAATTAGCGGCGAGTGCAGACTTCGACCGTAGGAAACCTCGTGCGGAGTTTGCGATGGACCTCCTCACGCACCAATTTGGAATTGTGCTCGGCGAGAGAGGGGGGAGAGGGTTGGGGTGGTCGGTAAGCGGGAAAGGAACGGGACAGAATTTTGTACGGAAAAGAAAGAAGGTCTGCGAGGAGGGGGAAGAGAGAGGGGGGGGGGGGGCGGGGAGAGAAAGGGCGCAGCGAAAAAGGTAATGAGAGTTGGTGCAGCTCGCTGGTGGCGGTGGTGGTGTGTGGTAGGTTTCAGCTATCGATATCGGTCGCGGTATGGGCGTCGATCGTTAGTAGGGGTCGTTTATAAACACAAACAAGAACATACCTGTGAGTGAAATACCTACAAGCGGTACTACTGCAGTAGTACTCCGTCATGCTGGATGCGAAATCTGAGCGGAACAGACGAACAGACGGACGGACGGACATATAAAATATTTTCCCAAACGGCGACCACCCTCTGTGAAAATACATCCCAGGGATACATACATACAGCTGTTTGTTTCTTGTCGTTAATTTAGACCCTGCTAACGACTGACGACCGCCTACCGTTTACCGTGCCCCGTCGTGCAGCCACTCCCATAACAATCATCGAAGGGGGGGGGAGTACTTCATTTTCATGCATGGCCGTAGTTGTATGACCATGGATCTGGGGGGTAACGAGCTCCCCCTCCAACCATCGTGACCATCTTCAGCCATGTTAAAAGCAACGATCCCACCCCCTCCTCCCACCAACGTTGTAATCTTTATCAAAACCGTCGTGATCAATGACCACCCCCCCCCTTCCAATCATCGTGAGTACCATCTCCAACCCTCGCGAGGCAACAGCGAGCCACCTCTCCAACCATCGTGATCATCCCCAACCATCGCGAGCGACCAACGAGCCGCCCTCTCTCCAACCATCGTGAACATATAGTTATACCGGTAGCAGTTACTAACAGTACATCCAACGAACCAAAAATAAATAAATATGTCGTGCCAACTTCGTGCAGATACGACACCGTTTTCTTTTTTTGTGTCCCTTGGGTCTTCTTTCTGGTAATGCCTATGAGTGACCAGCGTTGAAGCTCATGCTGAATTTGTCAGATGGCAAACAAAACAAAACAATAATGTATATCCAACCATGTACAAGGGACCAAGTGTCCCCCCATTCCAACCATCGTGATAACCTTCAAACATAGTACAATCAACGAGAGCCTTGCCGCCAACGATCGTAAAAACAACGACCCCCCCCTCCAACCACCGTGATCCTCGCCAACCATCGTAAACTAAATATCGACCCCTTCTCCCCCCTCCAACTATGGTGAGCATCTCAATCAATTCCAACCATTGCGAAGGAGGAACGAGCTCCGGGTTTCCACACCGTGCGGGGCGTTATCGACCCAGATGACCGCCGTTCTCGTCCCCGGTGTGTTGGAGTTGCACATGCATGGAAGTATTTATGGTCCGGGGATGGGATCGTATCCTCCCCGGGTGACGCTGGCTCCACGAACCCCAGTCAATCAGCAATCAGTCAGTGGGGTTAGGATTTCCACACCGTGCGGGGTGGTATCGACCCGGACGACCACCGGTTTCGTTCCCGGTGACGCCATTGTAGGGAAAGTAGACTAAAAATGTCGATCAACATAAGCTACAAGAGTTTTAGCCTCTTAAACTCGATTTCCACCACACCTGGTGTGTTGGGGTTGCAGATGTATGGAAGGATTTCTGATCCGGGGATGGGACTTTATCCCCCCTGGGTGGCGCTGGCTCCACGAACTCTAGCCAATCAGCAACCAGCCAGTCGGGTTGGGGTTTCCACACCATGCGGGCGGCATCGACCCGAGGGATTGACGTTTTCTACCCGGTTTGTTAGTTGTAGATGTATGGAAGGATTTATGATCCGGGTACAGGAAGCTATCCTCCCCGGATGGCGTTGGCTCCACGAACTCCAGCCAATCAACTACCAGCCAGGGCAGTAGTGGACAAAGCATGATAGTAGATCTTCCTAAGGTAGCTATTTAGGCACTCTGGTTGGCCAAGGGTATGCTTTACGCGGCGCAATTAACTTGGAGTCTTTCCCAGCCACAGCATCCCGAGCAAACCAAGAGTCTTTCCAAGCTCACCATCCACGCCGACCGAGTCAACTTAGAGTCTTACCAAGCACAGCATCCCAGCACTGACCATTGGCATAGGGTTCGGGTCGGAGGGTCGGCTTTAGGCGTCAAGCACAAAACCCCCGTAACAATCTACTATCAAGGTCTGTCCACCCCTCAGCCAGGGTGAGGTTGGGGGTTTCCACACCGTGCGGGGTGGTATCGATCCGGATGACCACAGGTTTCTACGCCGTTTTTTAGAGTTGTAGATATATGGAAGGCTTTTCTGATCCGGGGATGGGACTCTATCCTCCCCGGGTGACGCTAGCTCATGCCGGCTCTAGGACTGGGACAACACCCGTTCCGTACCAACCTGCTAGAAAAAGCCAGCAACTTCTGGCATGGGTTTGGCCGATGGGTAGCATTGGAATCTGCCAGTAGGATATGCCAGCATCTTTATGAGAAATGTAAAGCCAGCAGCAGCGCACCAAAGCTGGCTCTTATCTGTGTGGCTCGGGACAGCCTCGTGATTGTCGTCTGATGCTCACCACCCGACGGCCACCACGACTCGCCGCGGCATGATACACCCCGTGTTCTCTGCTGTGGTTGTGCCCCCAAGTCTCTCTCTACCCATGGGGCAACAGGCAAGAGGCGGGGGGGCTGAAACGCTCTGGATCGCGAGACCGTGTTGACAGACAGACAGATATACCAGCACAAGAGAGACATACTAGTTGGAAAAAATTCAACAGCACCTGGCGCCGGCGAGAATAGCTTTGGCAATCCAACAACAAACAACAGAAACTGGCGTCACGATTCACGACGAAACATTGTGACAAAAACATCAACATTGTGACGAAAAAATGTGACGAAAAACGTGACAAACCTAATGTGGCAAAAAAAATCTACAAAAAACACAATGTGACAAAACAAATCGCGGCCAACAATAATAACGCCTGCCGATACCCCGCAAAAAAAAAACACGCGTTTCATGATAAACAGTTTTGTCACCAATCGCGGTGATGATCAACATTATTTGGTCACGAATCGTGATATTAATAGCATATTTGTTGCCACGGAATCGATCGGTGGTTTCTTAGTTAAAATGTGTTTTGGTGTGTTCTGCTTAGAAAAAAAGACCGTTGGAAGCACCCAACAACGATCAATTTCTGGCGTCGGCGGCGACCGACAGCACTTGCGCCGCTACCGACTGTCCCACCCGAATGCCGTCCACGGCAGCACTAACAATACCGCCTTCCAGGTCACATAAAAATCACGAAAAAAAAATTCAGAAAAAAAACGTCGCAAGAGAGCAGAGAGGGGGGGAGGAAAGGAGGGAAAGAGGGCGGGAGGGAGGGAAGGAGGGAGGGAGGTGGGGGTTAGGGTTGGGGGTGAGGGTGGGGGGTTGTGGAGGGTGGTGGTGGTGGTGTGTGCGAGAGCACGGGTAAACCCAAGCCAAGCGATAAAACCAAAACCAAAACATGTACATACGTACAGACGAGACGAAAAAAAAAAATGCAAAAAAAATACAAGACGAAAAGACGGATCAAACCAAACCACACGAAATCAAACCAGAGGTGCAGTACAAAGTTAGCCACCATTCTTTACCATTACAGGGGAACATGGTAAATAGGTAAATAGGTAAATAGGACCAAATAGTGTTACAGTAGTAAAAATAGGTAAATGTGCAGCTTTTTGTGTGCACCGTAGGTGCCGTATTTGCTATTGACCAGTCCCCCGTGATATTACAATAAACAGGATAAACACTGTGCTAACATGAAGAGCATTCCAAGGATGAGGCATGCCTTGTAAGCCATACGCCTTAGAAGGCGTGTGCCTTGTTGGGTAGCTTCCTCAGATAGGGAGTATGCTTTAAAGTCAGTCGAAAATGATTTTGGCCAACATGTAAGCGGGCTATTTAACCCTTTTTTACTACTGCGCTCACTGCGCAGAAACATATACATACATTTTAACTCTAATTCCGAGTAGTTCCCCCCAAACGGGACTACTACTGTGGTCCCACTCTTAAGGGTTTCATTAATAATTAATACCAGATGTACCTCTCTAGCAAACCCCTGTGGCTTGGTGGGTAGTAGCCCTCGGGCCGACTAAAATCAATTTCGTGAGTGCAATTCTCGCCGCGAGTGCACATACTCGTACGCACGTACGTACGTATTATACAGTATAATAGTAGGTAAGGAGACCGCACTGCAGAGGCACCTGAGAAGGGCGGGATTGCCTGACCACCTTACTATGTACCCCGTTCGAGTGGGAGACTCGGTGAGTAAGTCGTTGGCAGGCGCAACAGTTGACGAGATCACGAATATCGGGGGGTGGAAGACAGAGAGCATAGCGAAGCACCTCGTCGGTTCGACGACGAGCGCAAGGGTCCGAGCGTCTAAAAAGACTCGGGACCACGAGTACGCGCGCGCGAACGAGTTGCCGCTATCCCAGGCATTTGAGTCAGACTTTTCCGCATGCGCGAAAAAGGTACGCTTAACATACGGATCATTTAAGTAAGTTTGGGTGAGACAATACAATAATACCCGGCCGCTGGCTAATGCTAACCTAGTAAATACAATGAAGTTCGGGTGGGACCATCGGCCGGGGCAGGAGGCCTCATCCAAATCCAATACTTACATTGAATGATCGGCGGCAGCGCTAAAGAATACTATAGTAAAATCGTTGACCAATCAGCGGGAAACAACCGTTGGAACAAAAGAGGTGGTTCCAGCTTTGGTTCGGTTGTATGAGATTAGGTGTGCTGCCGCTCCATCATTCGGTCGAGAGCGAGCCGAGCAGCGAGGAACAGGGTAATAGGTGCAGGAAAAATACAGACCTTCCCACCCACCCTACAAGCTTGAATAGTAGTTTTTTTCTGCACGGTCATTTTCAATTCCAGGGAGAGACACCGCGCTGAGAGCGCACTCAGCGCGGAGTTTATCCCGGGCGAGGCCCTCCGCCGGAGCAGGAGGCCTCATCCAAATCCAATACTTACATTGAATGATCGGCGGCAGCGCTAAAGAATACTATAGTATAATAATAAGTAAGGAGATTTTTTCTTTGCATAACATATATATATATATATAAATATGACAAGCAGAAAGAGCGCGAGAGAGCGTGAGTTACGGCAAGATTACTTGGATGAGAATCGTCTAGCAGCGGGAATGCCGAATGAACCCTATCTAAACGCGACAAAAGTGAACCCAGATAATACCGGGGGAGGGGGAGGGGGGGGGGAAGGGACGACGCCTGTGACCACGGCTCTTCATTGTCTAGATATCCCCGAAGGTAAAAAAGCCTCCTATTATATCATACGCGTTGAGCTGGAAATCACACCGAGATATTGAAAAAAAGAAAGAAAAACGAAGCACCGGTCGCATACGTATATATATATATTAAAAAATTAAAAAACAACAGCTGTGAGCTCGAGGATTTTGTCGAAGCTCATCTTTGCTAGCTGAGTGTAATACTTCGATCGCGCGTACTTACGGATTTTATATGTTCTCATGTAGGGTGTACATCCCGTATGAGGGGGACACAATCTGAGGCTGTAGAATTCAGGAAGTGTGCATCCATTTGTGGGGGGAGAAAAAATAAATACATCAAAATAAATTAAAAGTAAAATTAAAATTAAACAGTCTGAAATAAACGTATCAGGTATACTTATCGTGTTCCGATGAGTTGACGTGTTAGAGTGGGTATACTATTAGTAGCGTAAGCCACCTGTCGTCGTTATATATCTGTATGGAGTATTTTTTATCGTGCGTACTCTGGTTTTTTATGTTAACTACTTATTTGTTTTTAATACAGGATACTATATATCTATATTGTTGCACATAAAACCAACCGTGATAAAAAGTCATGCGTATATCTTCGTATTGTGCTCTTTACCATAGCTTTGCAGATAATTCTATAATATATATAATTAAGAGGTGTGCGGGGACAGGTTATGGAGTAGCACTGGAAAGTACGTTGCTGAATTTAATGAATTAGTGACTTAACCTTTAATAGTGTGCATCACTGTAATGTACCTTTAGTGGCAATTAGTAGTTTTAGTATTTTTATCGTGCGCACTCTGATTTTTACGTGTACTACTTATTTGTTTTTGATACAGAATACTATATTACTGTCAGGTACCCTGGGCCAACATACCACACGTATATGTGGAAACCCCTTGGTTAGACGTCACCAACTCCAAGGCGTCCGTGCCCTCAAAAGGGGCTCCCGTACCCCCACAGGGCTAACACCCCCAAGGGTTTTTGTCCTTGTCTCTCTATCCGCTTAGGGCGTAGTGTCCCCTAACATACCGCGGACCACCATGTCGACGCATTGAGACGGCGGGCGGGTGTACTTGAACACCCCCCGGCCGCTCTCTTGGTCTGTCTCGTCCCCTTGTCCGAGCTACACCGCTTATCCATCCTTTTGCTGTTTACACGAGTTGCTCTCGGCGCGTATCGCCGAAGGCCGTGGTGCTCGTAACACCCGCGCAGCATATAGAAGCTTAGGCCCTACTAAGATTGGCGTCGACGGCAGGACTAAGATGATCGATCACCGAGAGGATATATCGGTTGCCTTCCGACATAGACTTGTATTCCACTAGATCAACTGCGACGCATAGGAAAGAACCTGTTACTGGCCGGGTTCCGACAGGTAATTTGGGGGGGCGCCGGGACGTTTTGCGGTGTTGACACGACAAGCAGCTATCGACATGTTTCTGCACGTCCCGTTGCGAGGACGCTTCCCCGCTTTCTCGCTTTCCTTTTCCTCCCTGCGGCGTTGGTAGCACCTATCGGTCGTGTGACCGAGCGGCTTGCGGCACCCCGAGATGATCGATCACCAGGAGGACATATCAGTTGCCTTCCGACATAGACTTGTATTCCACTAGATCAACTGCGACGCATTGGAAAGAACGTGTTACTGGCCGGGTTCCGACAGGTAATTTGGGGGGGCGCCGGGACGTTTTGCGGTGTTGACACGACAAGCAGCTATCGACATGTTTCTGTACGTCCCGTTGCGAGGACGCTTCCCCGCTTTCTCGCTTTCCTTTTCCTCCCTGCGGCGTTGGTAGCACCTATCGGTCGTGTGACCGAGCGGCTTGCGGCACCCCGAGATGATCGATCACCAGGAGGACATATCAGTTGCCTTCCGACATAGACTTGTATTCCACTAGATCAACTGCGACGCATTGGAAAGAACGTGTTACTGGCCGGGTTCCGACAGGTAATTTGGGGGGGCGCCGGGACGTTTTGCGGTGTTGACACGACAAGCAGCTATCGACATGAAGGCAACTGATATGTCCTCCTGGTGATCGATCATCTCGGGGTGCCGCAAGCCGCTCGGTCACACGACCGATAGGTGCTACCAACGCCGCAGGGAGAAGGAAAGCGAGAAAGCGGGGAAGCGTCCTCGCAACGGGACGTGCAGAAACATGTCGATAGCTGCTTGTCGTGTCAACACCGCAAAACGTCCCGGCGCCCCCCCAAATTACCTGTCGGAACCCGGCCAGTAACACGTTCTTTCCAATGCGTCGCAGTTGATCTAGTGGAATACAAGTCTATGTCGGAAGGCAACTGATATATCCTCCTGGTGATCGATCATCTCACCCGTTTTGTCATTTTGATAGCCATCAAAAACAAACAGGCCACCACTATCGTACGAAATCTTCGGGGTGTTAGCCCTGTGGGGGTACGGGAGCCCCTTTTGAGGGCACGGACGCCTTGGAGTTGGTGACGTCTAACCAAGGGGTTTCCACATATACGTGTGGTATGTGTTGGCCCAGGGGACCTGACAGTAATAACTACATATCTAAAATCTTGTACATATAACCATCCGTGATAAAGTCATGGGTATATCTTCGTATTGTGCTCTTTACCATAGCTTTGCGGATAGTTCTATAATGTATATATATATATTTAATAAAAAACAACAACAACAACAACAACAACAACAACAACAGCTGTGAGCTCGAGAATTTCGTCCAAGCTCATTTTTGCTAGCTGAGTGTAATACTTATATATACAAGGGGGCTTTGCCGTCAGCCCAGGCCGCCGGCGAAGCTAAGGAGGGAGGAATAAGGCCCGCAATACAACAGGCTATATATACTGAGTTTATAGATGGATTTCGACGAAATCCTCGATTTCACAGCTGTTTTTTATTCTTTATTTTATCAATATATGTACAGCAGCAGAGCGGCAAATCAGAACAGCAAGGTATACATTATATATACTGTATCCGTCTCACCTGCATAGCCGGCGCCTTCCCCCGTGGGAAACAAGCCTTCCATGGAGGGGCACTCCAGCGTAGAAGAGTCTCGCTCGATCTGTTTGTATCGAATACACGGAAACAAAACAAGAAAAAAAAAGAAAAAGAAAAAGAAAAAGAAAAACGAGAGAAAGAGAGAGAGAGAAGGAACAAAAATGAGCCGGTACGAGTACGCACATATAGATACACATATTTACATAGATATACACGTGTCGAGGACATATCACGATCTTAATCCATTCAGAACGGAAAAAAAAACTTATCCCACACTAATTCCAAGTAGTTCGTCCCCAAATACGTGGGAGACCAGTTATTAACCCTTTTAGAACTGCACTGTTTAGAAAAAACTATTCCACTCTATTTCCAAGTGTTTTGTCCCCACATCGAGACTGCAGTCCTAAATGCCTAAATGGGTTATAAGGGGTTATAAGGGGGTAAGTGCTGCTGCGTACGAGTAGATCATCCGGATCGTACGGATCCGGCCGTGACGAGACGCTGCGAAGGATAACATACAGCAGTACAGATCCAACACCAGGTGAAAAATGTTGGATAAATAGATACGTTCATCATGTAGATTTTACGGCTGCTATCCCGCAAACGTGATGAGCTATATACAGTAAATCAAACAGATCAAGAATACACCTGCCTCGAAAGAGCTAGATCATTAAGTGGGGATATTATATATGATCTACAGTATCTGATAGGTCCGACGTGTAGTGTGGGGTATTCGAACCGACCGGGGTTTGATAGGCAGTAGGCGGTAGAGCGCGGGGTGTACTCGTGTACTCATGTACTCATGTCGACGTACGCTACGGTAGAGGTGCTACCATGTTTTTTCTGAGCTCCTCGCTTAAGGAGCGTCATACCTCACAGAAAAAAAAGCTCTTGGAGGAAAATAAAAGTGCTGCCGGATGAGAAATCTCATGACCGAAGTATACCCTGAAACAGTATTCGTCACAAAAATGAAAAAACGACGAATTTGGGTTAAGGAGCCCGATCGTTCGGAAAACGATTCAGCCAAAATAAGGTATACCTCTACCGTAGCACGCGTCTGTCATGCATGGCCACAGTACGTTATGGCCATAGACCCTCGCATCCCTACAATGCCGGGACGGAGTAAACGTCGGGATCTTCACCGATCAGGAAGACATTGCTTGCTTGTTGCACCAAGCGCCGTTGGGCGAGTCACGTGTTAGATAGGCAAGGGCGAGGGTATACATCACACAGGAGAACAACAACATTTACCTGAACCGGAGAGCTTGTCCTCGTCTCGACCCCGTGGAGTAACGCTTCGTCGCACACGAAACCCGGCATGCGAGTCTCGAACGCCTCCAAAGCCTGTCGGAGACCCTCCGTGACGTACGACGGGTAGAGCTGCGCAACCGAAGGGACAAACCAACGAGGGCAATAAGGGTGGGAGGGGAGGAGGTACACTCGTTTGGCTTGGTTTTACTTCTTTTTATTTCGACCTTCGCAAATCATGTTTTTATTATTATATTATTATGATATCACTACATTTTCATCATATTAACGCATACACACCTGGTATAAACGTACATGTCTTATATTTACATACTTCGTAGTTTGGTGGTAGTTAGTTGAGTTTTTTGTGCTATTTCGGTTCGGTTTAGTTTGGGCTGATAACTGATAGGCACAAACACATGCGTCACCCTTTCAGACGTTGATTGGTCAAACGTTTGTGGGGACTGCACAATATTCTAGAGGTACATATCAGTTTGTTCAAGTATTCAGGAATGGTTGATAAGTATATGTGAATGGGCCCCCGGTGCTATCTCCAGACTAAAGATGGGGAATGACGGCACGTCACCAAAAAAACGAGTACGTAGCCGTCACAGCGTACGACCGCAGTGTCTACACTAAAACCTAGTAGTTACGTGTATATTGCCGTCACGTCACACGAAAAACTGCCGTATTGCCGTCACGTCACGTGATAAAATCGCCCTCATTCCCCATCTTTGCTCCAGACTGTAGGCCGTACCTCGTGGAGGGGTCCCGCGCGCACCCCCAGGCGGTAGCTGGAGGTGGGTAGCGACGCGTCTTGCCCGGCCGAGCCCGCCATGAAGTCGGTCACGCGTTGAACGGGAACCACTTTTTTTTGTTTTTTGTTTTACGATCGCGTGTGCGCAGGGTCGTTCCCGTCAGGTTGCCATGTCACGGTCGATATAGCAGTATGATAGTTTGGGAGGAGGAGGGCGGGGAGTCGCGGGGGGCGTTAGAGCGGATGGGGTTTTGGTAGGTGGCGTGTAAAATAGAGG
>MEHQ01000204.1:102213-119906 GCA_008828725.1 Saccharina japonica | reverse complement strand
CCCCCCCCCCCCTTTACCACCGCCACCATACAAAAACTCGCCTGCTTCGATCTGAGCTTGAGCTTTCGGGCCACCTTGGGCTCGAGGCGCACGTCCAGGGTGTAGGAGAAGCTAGGCTCACCGTCCTGAGCGACAAGGTTTACGGGAAAAAATGGCGGCCGGAAGGGTTGGCCTCATTTGGGTCTTGGCGCTTGGCATTTAGCGGTTGGGAAAACCGATGGAGGCGAGGACGGGGGGGGGGGGGGTTGTACATACAGAAAACTAGCATGAAAACAAACGTACCATACTCGTACGGCGATTTGTGTTTGCATGCGACGGGGCGCTTGTGACTCTATCCTGTAGAGATGAAGCACGCCCCCACCTTGATGACCCTGCCCCCCTGAGCGTGTCTCTCTTGCTCTCGTGAGCGGGGGGTGGAAAAAAAGAGCAGCAGCAGCAGCTGGAGCAACAGCAGCCGCAGCATTAGTGCATTTAGCAGCAGCAGCAGCAGCAGGACTAGCAGCAGCGGTACGAGCGTACAAATGGCAATCATAGCAAAACACCCCAATCCACTCCGGTCTCCCGCCCCGCCCCCCGCTCCACTCCCACCTTTTTGTTCCTAGCGTCGAAAGACTTGCGCAAGACTACAATGTCCGTATCCAACACCGTCTCGTCTCCCTTGATACCGAGCTTAGCCGTCACCGCTGCCACCAACTGTACACAAGAGGACGAGAAGCGAGGGCCGGGGGGGGAGGAGCGGGACGGCGTGGGGTGTGGGGGGGGGGTGAGCGAGTCGTAGTGTGTGTGGGGGTGTGTATCATGTCATGCATGGCCGTAGTCATGTGAACATAGACCCTCGCATCCTTACAGTGCCGGGACGGACCACGTCCGGTTTTTACCGACCGGGCAGGCATTGCTAGCACCAGTGGGGGGGAAAGCACGACGACGGGGGTGTGAGGGTGGGGTTGGTGGGGGTAAGGGAGATGCCAGTGGAGGAGGTGGGGGGGGGTGTACTTCATTTTCATGCATGGCCGTAGTCGTATGACCATCGAGAGAGGGGGGGGGGGTAATGTGGAAGGGGAGTGGCCCTTGTTCATGCACGCAACAGAAGCCTCCTCGACCCGAATCCTCAGTGCGCTTGACCAACCCCCCCCCCCACCACCACTCGCGCGCCATCATTTCCTATCCTCCTTTCCCGTTCCCGCCGCTCCAGCCACCACGTGCGTGTCCAGCTCTCAATCTCGCACGGAACTCTTATCGAGAGCAAACGATGTTTTACTTCACTTGTCGGCGAATTCGCTCCGTTTTCAGTTTGTATCCCCACACCCCCGCACACCCAGCCCCCCCCCCCATCCCCTATCAACAGTTTCGACGCTGTCATCCATATGCAACAAAGTACGCACAAGGTGCCGAAATTCGCCCCACAAGCGGTTTCTAGTACATAGGGCACAGCCCACCCTTCATCGCGACGACTCGCCGAACACCTCACGTTTCGCTTCGCGCTTGGTGCAACAAGCAATGTCCGCCTTGTCGGTGAATACCCGACGTGTCTCCGTCCCGGCATCGTAGGGACACGAGGGTCTATGGTCATACGACTACGGCCGTGCATGACATGAGTACACATCCTTCCCCCTTCCCCTGCCGGTGCATTCATGCCTTCATTGGTCGTACTACAAGCGCCAACACCGCTTCGTATTTTCTCGCTTTGCCCGACAACAGTGTTGTCATAAGCTTCGACCCCCTCACCCCCCACCCCCCCCCCCCCCCCCCCCCCCCCCCCTCCTTCACTACGATTATTCCTACCCCCAAGAAAAAGAAAAAAAAAATCAAACCCCCTCCCCCGAGGGCCTATGGTCATACAACTACGGCCATGCACAACTCGAGTACACCCTACCCCTTTCCCGCTCCCCCCTCGTCCCCTTCTACAGTCACCCTTACGCCACCCTACCCTCCCCTTATCCCACCCCCCCCCCCCTCTCCTGCACCAACCTCTTCGGAAACCCCGCAGTCGTCCTTCCCCGGGTCCGCCTCTATCGGGAGTTCCACATTGAACATCCGCCAGCACAACACCGCCGGCCCCCGTCCCCTGTCCTCCTTCGCCCTCGGCCTCCTCGAGAGGGACTTCTTCCCCCCGCCCCCCCGCCCCCCTTTCTTAGCCCCGGCACCGCTCTTGAGGCCATCTTCGTCAACGCCCCGTTCTGCTGCACGAGCGGTTCCCATCCCCCATCTCTTTTGCTCGCGCTCTATGAGCTCTCGCGGGGGCGGTTCCGCGCGCGCTTCTGGAGTTGAGGGAGGCGGGGTCGGAGGGGGGGGATTGGAGTTGCGGTTGGAGTTGGAGGTAGGGGTAGGGGTGGGAGCCGGGGTTTGGGGGGGTAAGGGGTGTGAATAATATACGCCCTGACTAAGTCCAAGTTCTTTTTTTACCAAACAACGTGGGTGCAGTTGTAAACGGGCTAACACAGGATGGGGATGGGGCAGGGGGGGGGGTGTACTCATGTCGTGCACGGCCGTAGTCATATGACCAGGGGGGGGGTGAGGGGGGGGGGCGTACTCATTTGTTGCTTGCCTTAGTCATTTGACCATTGACGACTCATTTGACCATTGACCAGGGGGGGGTATGATAGGAGTAGACAGCCCTTTGACATACTGGAATGGAAAAATTGCACAAGCAAGGCGGAGAGTCGGTTCCGCCATAACATCGATTCGAAAACAAGTAGAAGAAGAACAAGCACAACAAAAACAACACACAGCAGTTGCGACACGAATATCATCTTGTACTTGGTACATTTTTGGCAACAAAGAGCGGGACAGGGCTCTACAACACCGGAAAAAAAACAATCCTACTCTTACTTCTCACGTGCCGAAATTCCAAGAAAATTGTTGCCAGAACGTGGGCGCGCTCGTTGTCGTGTTGCGTAACCGTACGCTTGCTTCAACGTGCACAGGGATACCAGGTACGGTACCTGGTATACGTGTACTACAAGGGTACTTCGAGCAGTGGAGCGCCTAGACACTTCGACGGCCGTGACACCAGTCTCCCACGGGTTGAGCCCCGCTCAGCGCTTTGAGCTTTGCGCTCGAGACAACAACAACAGAGTCCGGCATCGCTGGGAGGCTTTACGGCTCACGGTCACCGTCGGTTCAAATAACGGCGGTGGCGATCGATGTGGGGCTACGTGTAATGTTGATGCTCTTCATTGTTGTGTTCCTCAAAAGTTTGGAGCTACTGCTGTAGCTTACACCCAGCGTTTGGAGCTCGCCAGTTGCGCCCAGCGAGCGGCACCGTGGCAGCAGCAGCAGCAGCAGCAGCAGCAGCAGCAGCAGCAGCAGTGCCCACTGGTGTTGTTGATACAGTTGCTGTTAGACCAGGCAGCTGCTGCTGGTTGCTGCTGCTATTAGTAGTTGTTACCTGGAGGAGACGATGCGCTGGCTAAGGCCGCTGGAAAGGTCCTTCGACATCTGGTGTTAGCCGAGGTCAGTGGGACGATGTTGAAGCTCCGACCGCAGTGAAATATCAGGACCAACCCCACCGCCACGGTGCGCTGGATGCTTCGCGAGCCACCTTGGTGCATCTTGGGGTAAAAAGCCGCAGCGCAGCCAGCTGAGTGTGGTGCAAGGCCCGCCAGCGCCTGAAATGACAAAAACACCGACCCCGACTTGAGAACGACAACTTTTCATGTAAGAAACCCCTTGGTTGTTAACGCGACAAACGCGACACCATCATGCACATCTGCCTCGAAGAACTCAAGTAAACAAGCAGAGCAGGAAAAGGTTCTGCAGCAACAGCACCAGCAGCACCAGCGCCAGCACCAACACCAGCAGAGCGTGCGATGAAGGACTACGGCTCTTACTCGTCCTGGTCGCCGTCCGCCGGCGACAGCAGCACCCAGAGATCACCGCACGAGAAACTGAAAACTCACCATGCGGCCAACGCAGGCGCCTCCACCACCACCGCCGCCACTACCGCCGCGTCCCTCGTCATGATGATCACATCGAGCCTCGTCCGCGGAGCAGACGGCTTCGTCTGCTGCCATGGCACACCGCCGGCCTCGGCCTCCGCGAGTCGTCGAAGCAGCCACAGTCACAGCCACAGCAGTAGCAGCAATAGCCACGGCGGCAGCGGCGGTGCCATATCCTCTTTAGCTATGACTTCTTCAACCCAAGCTCGGACATCGCTATCGCTGTCTCGGCCTACGCTTAGCGCGCGCCGGCCATCTGGCAGCAGCACCAGCAGCAGCACCACCACCACCAATGGTGGTGTGTGGGGGGTTGAGGGTAGGGGCGCGGGGGGAAAGCGAGCAGGCGGAAGCTTACGGTTGCAGTCGGAGAGAGCTGCGGCGGCGACGGGAGGGGTGGGGTCCGGTGCGGCGGGCAAGGGGGGTGTAGCGGGAGCAACGCCTAGTCGGCTCGGACGGCAGCCGACGGGAGGAGCTTCTCGTACCCGCGGCGATAGAGGGAAGAGCAAGGAACTGGAGAAGCTGCAGGATAAATTGAAGCGTGAGTTGCCGCAACTATCCTTTGACACTGCTGCTGCTGCTGCTGTACTAATTGTACGTGCCAGGTACTGGTATGTACATACTGCGTATGGTTCGGTACTTCTGCTGTTGTGCTGTTGTTACGTACCCGTATCATTCCCCAGGTATGTTGAGGACTTGCGAGCATACTTGGTAACCCTAAGCGCGAGTTGGTGCTCACGACGTCGAATATAAGTCCACTCTTGTAGACACTGACAGCAGTACGTATTATAGACGCAAACAACGACAGCAGTAAAGTTGCAAACATTCTTCATACCTACCAGGTACGAGGCAGTGGCATAGACATCCAGCAGGCTTACAGCTGTAGACTCACAGCAGGCTTACAGCTGTAGACTCACAGCAGGCTTGAAGCAGTGGATCGGTTTCGAACTACAGTACTTCCTACCGCTGTACGGCTGCCGCACTAAGGTGCCTGTAGTACGCGTACGGCCCAGCATTTCGTACCTGTTTTGTACCCTCTGGTACTATTTTTATACTAACAATCAAGAGCTTCGTACACAGTAATGCACAGGGTGAGCCTGCGGGACCGATCTAAGCAATGCAGGGCCCCCTGTACGCCTGGCGTATGCTACGGCCATATCATGATATATACGACAGCAGCAGCGTTAACAGCGCAATGTTGGTGCGAGCGTGGTGGTACTCGTAGTCCACCTCGTGGCCCGTGTCACTCGGGCTTCTCGACACTCGTATAGTGCAGGAGGGATGGACGAACCTTGATAGAGATATTTACGGGGGTTTTGTGCTTGGGCGCCTGAAGCCGACCCTCCGACCCGAACCCTAATCCTAACCCTATGCCAGTAGTTAGTGCTGGGATGCTGTGCTTGGTAAGACTCTAGGTTGATTCGCCGGCGTGGATGATGAGCTTGGAAAGCCTCAAGGTTGACTCGGGATGCTGTGGCTGGGAAAGACTCCAAGTTGATTGAGCCGCGTAAAACATACCCTACTCGTAGCCAATCAGAGTGCCTAAATAGCTACCTTAGGAAGATCTACTATCATGCTTCGTCCAGTACTGTAGTGCAGCCACTGCAGTAGATCTACTGACAGTAGGAGTTCCACTCACAATAGCATCTCTACTGATAGAACTACTGTAGTACAGTATATCTACTGGTAGCAGTCGTAGCTCTACTGACAGCAGCAACTCTACTAAAAGAAGCACCTCTGCTGACAGCAGTAGCTCTGACAACAGCAGTATATGTACCGACGGCAGTGGTAGCTCTAATGACAGCAGTAACGCGACTGGCATCAGTTGCTCTACAGACAGCAGGACGAGCAGCTATGTTGTTATATCGCGACCATTCACTCAGCAAGAGAAACCCGCCAGCGTGCATGCTACATATTATACGAAGTAGTCATATTATATGTACATTGGAAAATGCCACCTGTGCTACTGACTGCTGCTGCACAAACACAAATATGAGGGAATCGGTACACCGCGACATTTTGCAGCCAGAGATCGGTACATCGTTTGCTTTGGCCGACCAGGGGGGGCGAATGGAGGTCCTTTTGGTAGCGGATTTCCGCTATACCGTGATTTAGTCCAGAACACGCACAGCAGTATACCGTTTTTTGGTCGATGTCCAAGAACGTATGGTAAGGGTGTGTTCTTCTACTCTTGGAACCGCTGCCGATACAAACTGCATTTTCAATTCACTGCTGGGGTGGGAAGGGCGCCATGACACACGCCACACCCCGTACGAAAAACCCCCCCCCCCCCCTCTTCCTCCCTCCAATCTTCTCTCCTCCCCTCTCGCATCCCGAACAGGACGCCAACTCTCGTAAAACCCCTCCTCACACCCACTCGACGCCTCGCACGCTACCATACCCTACTCCACGCCAAACTAAACACACCACATTACACGCCCACCCCTCACCCTACACGACACCACAATACCTCACCACCCCACCCCCAACCCATCTCACCCCTCACTGCTACCCCAACTCAAACCCCAATCAAACCCCAACCCCAACCCCCACCCTCCCCCCCATGCCTCCCCCCATTACAACTCCCCACCCTACCCCACCCCCATCCCCTGACGCCCCTCCCTCCCTCCTTCCCTCCCTGCCTCCCTCCCAGGTTTCGCGGGTCTCCGCATGTGGCGCCAGGCTCTGACGGCGTTTGCGGAGGCTAAGGCTAACGGAGTACCGCTAACCGCCGCCACCTACACGCACGCGATCAACGTCATGAGCAAGGGCGGCAGGTGGGGTAGGAGTGTGGGGTGTGGTGTGAAGTGTAGTGTGGGTCTCTATATTGAGGTCGGTTTCAGGGTGCGGGTGCGGGTGGGAGTGGGGTGGAGTGGAAGGGGGCGAGACGGAGGGGGTAAGGGTGGAAGTAAGAGTGCGGGCGGTGGGGTAAGGGTTGGTGGGTGGAGGGCGGTCTGGTGTAAGCCTGGCCTATCCGCATGTTTGCGGGAGGGGCAGGTGTGGTAGCGTTCGTCCCCGGGGTGTGTACCGTCAGTGCGGTAGGTGTTGGGGTTGGCGCCGAGGTAGCCGCAGCGGCCTCGCTGCGCGGTTATTGTCCCGGGGAGTGGTGGTTACCGCCGCCGTAGACGCGGCCATGGTTGCGGCGTCCGTCGTGAGAACGACCGTCGTTGTCGCGGTGGTGGCGGCAGTTGTTGTCGTCGTAGTAGGTGGTCCCGAGGATGGGAGGGAGGGGGGTGTGCAGAGGCGTTAGGAAGGTGATCCGGGGAAGTCCTGTGTATCTACGCCCGGTGTTGGCGTGGAAACGGCGAAGGGATAGGAGAAGGGTGTTGACGGCCTGGACTAGGTCTGCTGAGACACCTCCTGTGGCGGCGTTGAACAGAGCGACCATTACCGACGGATTGGAACCCGGGTGGGGAATATACCGCACAGAAGATGCGCCGCCGAAGATTCATCGGCGAACGCAGGCTCGCGTGTCACAAATAAATCGTGTAGTACAGGAAAACGTATCTTTGAAAGTATAGTCACCATGCACGATTTTATGCTTGAAGGCTTGAGTTCGATCCTTGGCGATGACTATGATACTTTTTTTTTTTTGTATTGTACGTAACCCAGACCCCCATAATATAAGACAGGAAGCACACAAAAACTAAGTGGATTTCTTAGGCAGGTATACAATAAGATATGCGTATGATGGAATAGGTTTTCGATTCGCCCTTGCGCCACTCCCCCAGGCACGTCCCGGAGGGGAACCTTGTATTACTTACGCTTTTTATTTTGTGGTTTTTGTTGGGCATCTGTTTTTCGTCTCTGCGTCTGTGTGTGTGTGTGTGTGTTTTTTTTTTCCCGATGTTTTGTGTTGTTTGTTTTTCGTTTGTGTTTATGCATTTTTGTATTCGAGACGCGTGCTACGTAGAGGTAGCACTTTTTGGCTGACTCGTTTTCTGAACGGTAGGGCTCCTTAAGCCAAATTCGTCGGACTTCCATTTTTGTGACGAATAATGGTTCAGATTACACTTCGGTCATGCGATTTCGCATCCGGCATCACTTTTATTTTCCTCCAAAAGCATTTTTTCGGTGAGGTATGACGCTCCTTAAGTGAGGATCTCAGAAAAATCATGGTGCACCTTTACCGTAGCATGCGTCTCGACATCGTTCGCAAGGCTGAAGCGTGACGTCTAAAGGTCGTCGGTCGCGGCGTCACGCGTTCCTCATTCCATAATTGCTAAGGCTGTGAGTTGGCTGGAGTTCCCGCCTAGTTATTAGTTGGCTGGCGAAGCCAGCCAACTAACTGACTTTAGTTGACTAGTTGGCTGGCGCTAGCCAGCCAACTAGTCGACTAAAGTCAGGCGAGCAAAGCGAGCCAAAAAAGCCCCCCCCGGCCGAGGGGGCCCCGCTGGAGGCGCCCCCGGAGGGCCCGCCGGAGGCGCTTCCGGAGGATCCCGCTGAAGGCGCCGCCGGAGGCAAAAAAGTACGCTATTTGGCTTCATTTTACACACAAAAAGCATGATAAATGGGCCAAGTTTATCTCTGGTTTTGATCCCGAAACAGGCATACTAAACTTCGTCTCAGTTTGTCGGATATTAAAGAGATGCACCAGAAATATAGGGTACGTTCTCGTAAACGGTACGTTAAGCATCTCACTTGCTTTACCCATCAAGTTGCGTTTATTTTGTTTTGGTTTTTCTCTGTTTCACAGTCTGTGACCACATAATTTGTATCTCTCTGGGATTGGGAATCAGGACAGGGACTGGGTGTACTGATGTGGTTGATTAGAAATAACGGGTTTAATGTGAAGACAACACACACATACTCGTGCGGCAGGCAGTAGCACATCACCAGTACAAACTAAAAATAGGACACAAAATAGACTGGGATCGGCCAAACTAGACGGGGATCGACCAAAATAGACTGGGATCGACACACAGCTCAGGACGAGCATTGCTCAAACACCCGAGCCAGAGGTGCTCATCATCCAGTTGACACGCTCATGACAGAGACATACTTGCATTATTACAGTAATAGCACGTTGGGACAAAGTCCCGCCATCACAGCCAGTTGACCGCATTAACCATAAGACCAGAGTTCTACCTTTTACCTAATACTCGTATGGTCCTTCCGGCACAAAATATTTCCAATGACGTTTACGAAGTATGAATAGTCATGACTCATGATTTTTATTTTTTTTAATGAGACAACCATATATTCGTGACCGCATAGACAAGAGGAATCGATGCTGAGAACGAGAAAAAAAAATAAGTTTCCACACTAAATTCAAGTAGGTACGCAACAATGCATCAAAAAATATTTCTCCAAAACTGACCAAAATCGACCAAAATCAGTCATTTTGGGCAAAAATTATGAATATCTCACGCAATTTGGTATTTCTGCGAACAAAAAAAAAAACGACCTGGAGGCGTGGACGAGAGCAATCGTTTGCGGTATTCTATTAGTATATCGCACGATTTGTCAAACAGTAGTATCCAGGGGAAAATGACCTTCGATATACATTGTTTCCCTCATATTCTTCTCCCTCTTACGCTAAAAAAATCAATTAATTATCCCCCCTCTTTCGCCAAAATTGTGTCTAATAGTATATGTTCATATAATGCATTCGTACGAAGTATTATCATATCTGACTTAATATATGCATACAAGATGCGTGTGTGGTATCTCTCCCTCTAAAGCTGTTTTTTTAGCATGAAACAAATGGCCGGCGGCTTATGGTCATAGCTCCCCAAATCACTGCTCATTTTTTGGGTTTGAAAAGTATTACACCCAGGGAAACAAGGGGCTTGTTTATACGTTTTTGGCATAAACGAGGCGAATTAATATAATAAAAAAATCGTGACAAGCTGCGCGCAGTGTTGAGCTTTCTGACGGTGCCTCCAGATTTCCGAACAGCACCGAAACATCCTGAGAAATGTACCTTGGTGCGGGGAATGTATTGGAAATATTGAAATATTGTCCCAGATGGACTGACTACGTACAAAGATGCAGAACCCCGCAAATCATCTCGCATCAAAAGTATGAATCCCTGTCCCCGTTTGGGGCGCTTGGAAAACCGGCGCTCCTTCTGTACGCGGTAGCGAACCGCTACCTTGTCGCGTGCACTCGCTTTCGGAGGAGCGCTCGGTACAGTCACTTCTTCGTCGGACGCTCCATCACTGCCATGGTCCGCCGACAGGCCAGGCTCAGCGGTGCCAGCACCCTCGGCCCTGCCATCGGCACCGGCACCGTCGATGGCGATGGGTTGATGCGCCATGAGTTGTGGAAGACCTCTCTCTGTGCCGCGTGGTGGTACTGCTTGGGGACGCCGAGAAATACGCACCCCGTATCAAACAAGCCTTCCTACAAGCAAGGAAACCCAAAAAACAAAAATAGTTGGATAGTTGGCACCGCCGCAACTAACTTAAAAAACTAGCCAGCTAATAACTAGCTGGCAACTATTAGTCAGCCAACTCACAGCCCTAATAATTGCCCGTTTTTTTGTCCCCTTTCTGTTACCCCCCCTTCTCACCCTCGCCCACCCCGACCCACCCAACCACCCCCCTCGCCCCTACCCGCCCCCTCCACGCACTCAATGCCCCTCTCAAAACCCAAACAAGGTGCGAGCATCCGAGCCCGCCCCGAGCCGGGAAGCGCTCACCAAGATCCTCACTACGGCTATCGGATCCTGCGTCGTAGACGGAGCGTGGGAGCAGGCCACCGACTACCTCGTCGACATCCGCATGGCGAACGGCGGCGCCATCCCCCCAGCGGCAGCCTACGCGGCCACGGCCAACGCTTGCGCCCGGGCGGGGCAGGGGGTGCGCGCGCAAACCCTCATAGCGGAGCTGGCGGCAGGGAGCGGGGAGCGCCCGACGATCGAGTGTTATAATGCCGTGGTGGCTGGGTGCGCCATGGCTGGGGACGTGGCGGGGGCGGTGAGGACGCTGAAGGAGGACGTGCCCGCGGCGGGGCTCAAGCCGGACACGAGGGGCTTTAATCACGCGATCGCCGGCTGCGCGCGGGCGGGGGAGTGGGGGGCGGCGCTTACGCTGCTGGACGAGCTGCGGTCTGGTGAGGAGGAGGGGGAGGGAGTGAGATGGGAGGCTAGGGGAGGGGGGGGGGGGGGGGGGGGGGGGGGGGGGGGGGGCGAGAGAGAGGGGGGGGTACTTCTTATGTCATGAATGCATGGCCGTAGTCGTATGGCCATGGACCCTCGCAGGGAGGGGTGGGGTGGGGGAGGGGTGGAGATAAACTGCCTAAGGGAGGAAGTGATACATTGGGAAAGTATAGAAAACGAGAAAAGGGTAAAAGAGAGTGATACATATGGTACAAGAGAGCGTATGTATGAGAGAACAAGAGGGAGGACGAGCGAGACATATGTAAATAAGGAGATAGTTATACTAGAGAACGAGGGATATAGCTATAGCCAACGGCACCCAAAAAATACCAACGGAACCCTAACGAATGCTTGATTGTGCTCGCGCCTATCCCCCCCCCCCCCCCCTCTTGCAGGAGCGTACCCGAACGCCCCCGCCGACCGAGATTCCTACAACGCGGCCCTCGACGCCTGCGGCCGCGCGGGGCAGGTCCGACCGGCCCTCGCCCTCCTCTCCGCGATGCGTTCCCTGGCCCCGTCCAACCGCCGCCTCCGGCCGGACCGCAACAGCTACGCGGGGGCGCTGCAGGCGTGCCGAGTCGCGGCCGACCCCGCTGCCGCGCTAGCCCTGCTGGAGGAGATGGGCGCCGACGGGGTGAAGGCGGACCAGCGCTGCTCGTTGGCGGCGGTGGCGGCCTGTGCGGCCGCCGGTCGAGGCGGGGATGCGGCCGGAGTGCTGGAGGGCATGGTGGCCGCGGGCGTGAGCACCAGCGACGGTGCCCGGGCCCGCTCGAGGGAGGCGTGTATGGAGGCGGTGGCAGCTGGGGGTGGGGGCGGGTTTGAGCGCGCATTGGCCGCGTTGGATGAGCTGGATGCTGCCGCGGCGGTACGAGCAGCGGATAGGGGTGTAGTGGAGAGGGTAGGGGTGGCGGGGGTGGTGGCGGCGGGGGTGACGCCGGTGGGGGAGGCGGGGGGGGGGGNGGGGGGGGGGGGGGGGGGGGGGGGGGGGGGGGGGGGGGGGGGGGGGGGGGGGGGGGGGGGGGGGGGGGGGGGGGGGGGGGGGGGGGGGGGGCGCGGTGGTGCCTGCGGAAGCTGTGCCAAGTGCGTCGGACTAACAACAAAAAACTAGTTTCTGTACCGCGGGTCGACGAAACGTATTTCAGGAGCTGTTCTTGTGTGTTTGTGCTTTGTGCGCCGACACGGGGATGGGAGGCCGAATAATGGGGGTGGGTGGGGTGGGGGGAGGGCGTGCAGCCTATTATGTCGGCGGCCAGGTTGGTTCGTGTTTTGGTTTTCCCTGCCGGCAGTGGCGGTGGATTTTTCGAGATAATAAGGCATAAGAACAAGACACGTGGCTTCTCCGCCATGAGGCCTCCTGACCTATTTCAATAGACAGCGTGAGCGTGTTCTTTTTGTTGTTGTTGCTGTTGTCTTGTTTGTTGGAAACGAGACAGGAGAGTAGGAGGACGAAGAGGAACAGGAGGGGGAGGAGGAGGAATAAGGGGGTGGGAGGACAGACGAAGGGTGCGGGAGGACGAGGGGAGGGGAGGGCGCGACGGTGTGGCGGCCTGTGCGGCGCGACGCGTTTGCTCGCGGTGTCTGTCTCGAGCGAGGCGCATCTGCTGTGTCTCCGCTGCGCTCTGCGGCAGGGGTGAAATGCGGGCACAAGCTGGCACGACTGCGGCCGCTGCTGCTATTATTGCTGCTGCTGCTGCTGCTTTTAGCGTTCCTGTGGGGGCGGCGGCGGCAGGCGTCGAGAGCGAGAACTACAGTGTAGTAATCGACGCACAGAGTTCGGCGTACGGCTTTCGACGTACGACATTCGGCGGTACGGCATTCGACGTACAACGACGACGAAGAGGACGGGAAACGGCATTCACTGCACGGCGAGGACTACGACGGACCCTTGACCGATCAAGAGTTATTCGGTATTGTCAAGCCCTGCATTTCCAGAAAATCAGTCGTACACCGGGACGCGTGCTACGGTAGAGGTAGCACTTTTTGGCCGAATCGTTTCCTGAACGATCGGGCTCCTTAACCCAAATTCGTCGTTTTTTCATTTTTTGTGACGAATACTGTTTCAGAGTATACTTCGGTCATGAGATTTCGCATCCGGCAGCACTTTTATTTTCCTCCAATATCGTTTTTTCGTAGAGGTATGACGCTCCTTAAGTGAGGAGCTCAGAAAAAACAAGGTGCACCTCTATCGTAGCATGCGTCCCGGCGCGTTGCGTACCTCTGAGTTCGGGTGCGCGCTCGGTGTTCCTCGCGAGGAAGCTACGACTGGGTTTGCGCAAAGCGTATACATTAGAGATAGCGCTCCCTTTTTTTTGTTATTTTTTTTTGTTTTTACGACATGTGCCGGCGGTGGGTTTCTCAACCGTGCATGGTCGAGACACTCAAATGAACATTTTTGCAAGTTGAGCGATAGATGCGTCGCTTAGAAGTGTTCTCTGTGCCACCTACCAGCGTTACGGCAAGGCTTGTAGTATCAGTTGGCGAGAATCGCTACGTATGCTTTTGTTGTTGAGAGAGTAAAAAGGTACAAGCAACTGGCGTCCACCAGGTACAAGAGCGTGGCAGGTATCTTAAATGGTACAGATACTTTGTACCTGGTACACGGTATACTGTTTTGGGGGGCGTGAAGTCGTTCCCCGCCACCCTTCAACCGTACGAAAAACAACGGAACGTGCAACAATACATGGTTTTTGGTTTTTACAAATCTCTACAAGAAGCAGTACCGGACACCTATTAAGATGCGGGAAAGTTGTGCTCGGCTTCGTATTTGAGAATGGGTGCGCGCTATTATACGATATTCTTCTCCCTCTTTCGTGAAATTAATTAATTATTATTCCACACATACACACACTTACTACTATATATATATCTTAATTATTATTCCACACATACACACACACTTACTATATCTTTATCTCATATCCGTTTTTGAATTGAAGATTCCGTTTGCCAAAATCGACGATAACTTGCGCTCCTCCCCCCTCGTATACACGTTTATTATAGGCACCGCCGGTGTGGAACAACTATCGATGACAATGGCAAGGAATGTCAGCTGCGTCGATGCTCGGCGTGCGCTTCCAGGAAGAAAGGCAAAAGGAAGGCGATGTCGTGATTACCATGATCGTTCCCTATACCTTCGTACTGGTATCGTGCGACAAGAGGCAACGAACAAAAGCAACCAACGGTTGTTGTGGTATACGAGTACACGTACACTAAATTCGTATAAATGGCACCCTCAGTTTGTTTTTTCCCCTTGAAATTTTCAGCCTTCAATTCTTCTACTACAGTAATTTCTTCTCATTTTCTCCATATGAATACATGTCATAGGTGTCCTGTACACTGTATTGACTGTACTGCAGCGCCAATGAAATGCATGGGCATGCTGGTCCCCGGTGTACGTTTTTTTTTGTTCCTCTTTTTGTTTTTTTTGTTTGTTTGTCCTTCGTGTCGTATTGATACGACGTTGGTTTCAATTAAGAATGAGAAGTTAACGAGTCGACCTTAAAACGAGTCGGCGTGAAACATGGAGCTCGAGCTCGCAACACTTCCACACGTCTAAAGTTAATTGGACGGGTAAACGAGCGACCCCCCATACCTTCAGCAGACCGTTTGGGAAAACAAAAGGCGGTCGTACTCGTATATAGGTCCTGAGCTTCGGGATGAGGGGAGTCGGATGGACGGCCGAAACATTTTAATTTCCTATTTTGGAGAGCCACCCCTATGAAACAGAGATTTTTCTTTTCCCCGTCCGATTATTAACTCTGTACGAACCCCTATATGGTTTTAAGGGGGTCCCGTCGGACGACCACTCTGAAACCGCAGCCCACCCGAAACGCAACGGATAATAACCCACTTGAACAACACACCAACATCACTACACGTAAGAGCCCGCGCACGAGCTCTGCCCCCCAGTGCATCGAGATCCCATGTACATGTGGCGTGCAAGAGGGCCCCATTGCGTGTCCCCTCACATATTGAAATTTATCGTAGCACTCAGATGGAGTAAAACCTACAGCTAGCTGCTGCTTGCTGTGCGCGAGGTGCTTCAAGTTTTTCTACTGCTAATTCTACGGTACTCTGCTGCTGTTGGGTGACTCCCATCCCGAAAAGGTAACGTACCTATATCCCACTCGACCAATTAACCCGTTGTAAGCTAGGACCACACATGGAGCCAAAACACGACGCGAGTTCTGCCCGCGTGCACCAAGCCTCTCTCTGCGCGAGGCCTTCGCGCCGCTCTACGGCAGAAAGCAGACCGCAACAAAGCAGTGGCAGGCAGGCAGGCAGGCAGGCCAGCAGGCAGGCAGACGCCAGGTTTCATGTTCGATACAAGAAAAAAAAAAACGTGGAACAAAAAAAACTTACATTTCAATACACGTGCGAATAGGTATGATAGCGGCTGCACAAGGCGACGTCCGTAAACAGGCCCACCACAACGGTTATTTGATAAAGGCGCCGCTAATGGTGAACGGAACTCCCGACGGAGGCTTGCATTGCCTGCGTGCGTGCGTGTGTTGTGCATTCGGCGGCACGCCGTCTTGCCACCGTCAGTTTTTTTGTTTCCAAGGGAGAACATTTTTGGGACACTTATTCGACGGGGAGACGAGGGCAGGGAGCGGTAGCGCCATGTACTTGTTTTGTCAATGCGGCAACTTCCACGTATTATATGCATCACATCCATGACGAGGAGCAGCAAAAAAGCAAAAGAAAGAAAGAAAGAGGGAAGCATTTTTAGCGGTTCCTACCTGCGAGTAGAAACGGCAAAGTCCTTAACAGGAACGTAGGATATCGGGGAAAGCGAATGGGGGGGGGGGGTGTACTCATGTCGTGCACGGCCGTAGTCATATGACCATAGACCCTCGCATCCCTACAATGCCGGGACGGAGCACGTTGGGTTTTCACCAACCAGGCAGACATTGCTTGCACCAAGCGCGAAGCGCCGTGAGGTATTGGGCGAGTCGCATGGAGGGTGAGCTGCATCCTGCTAAGAACCGCCTCTGAGGCGGACTTGCATATGGACGACAGCTTCAATGAGTTAATTTAATTTCTGGTGTGGCCACTTCCGGAGACAGCAATGGGTTTTACTATGTAACTGCCTCGCGGATGCCTTACCATATTAACACTACGTGATACGACCATTCCCCTTGTGCGGAACAAAGGTTCTCCACCCCGCACAAATGATCTACTCGACCGCCAGCTTTGGTGACCGCCAAAAAAAAAATGGGGGGTGGGGGGGGGAGGCGTACTCAGTTTTTTTGCCTTAGTCATTTGACCATTGACCACGCATCCCTTTCGGGGGGGTGTACTCAATGCCATGCATGGCGGTAATCGTATGACCATAGACCCTCGCAAAAAAAGGGGTAGGGCAGCAAACCACACCCCTCTATACCGGACCTCCGGTGCCACGATCGTTGTTGTTGTTGTTGTTGTTTTTTTTTTTAACTCTGCATAATTTTCGCTAGCGCACGAACACCCTATAACGCCACGTGACGATGCCGATGTGCCCCCCAAAACAAAACGCAGGCAGGAAAAATACCACCGGTACGTACGTATCATATCATACCTACAGAATAGGTGCCTGCTTTCCAGGGAAAGGTCCGGAAAATCTCCAACGCCATACGTACATGAAATTATATGTACCAGGTAGTACCTGGTACAGCAGTATGGACGAGTGGCGAAGGAAACAATAGGTGCCCCCCAAAACGAAAAAAAAAAAATTAGCACTGCCCCAAGAAGCGACACAAAAACCCAACAACGCTGCTTTCATACGATCATTATCTTACAGCAGGCACGTGTCCCACAAACCCGAGCACACAAAAATCGCAACATGGCACTGCTGCTGTTGCTGCCGCTTGTCAGGGATACAAAAAAGGAAGGAAGGGAGGGAGGGAGGGAGGGAGGGAAGGAGGGTCGAGGCGCGGCCGTCGCCACTACCCCCCAAATTCCCGTCTGTTAGGAAATACCTGGTAGGCAAAAAGCAAACAGTGAACCATAAAAATCAAAACACTACACAGTATCTTGACAAAACAAGTATTTCGGACACCACACCAGGCAAGACCCCCCCCCCTCCCCCCCCTTCCTCCAGCTACGAGCCACTGCCGGAAATGACACCGCCCCGGCTCGGAGGCCTGCAAAAATACCGCCCACCCCCCATTAAATCAATCCATTGGAGGCTGTCGTCCATATGCAAGTCCGCCTCACAGGCGATTCTTAGAAGGATGCAGCTCACTCTCCATGCGACTCGCCCAATACTTCACGGTGCTTCGCGCTAGGTGCTGGCAACGTCTGCCTGGTCGGTGAAAATCCGACATGCTTCGTCCCGGCATTGTAGGGATGCGAGGGTCTATGGTCATACGACTACGGCCATGCATGGGTATCGAGTACCCCCCCCCCCGCCCACGGCCGCGGGGCAGCTGCTACTAAAAGTCAACTACAGCTACTACAGCTGCGACTATATCTTCCGCTCGGTAACCTATCTTACAGCTCAAAAAATATATGCTACCAGTACGGGGGGACATACAGTAGTAATCATAACAAAAAAAAGTGTGTACTCGTAGACATAGGGGGAAAACTTTGAAGCACATGGTTTTTGGGCTCCATGGTGGGTTCTGATTACTATGCCCCCCCTCCCCCTCCCGCCCCCCCCCCCCCCCCCC
>MEHQ01000204.1:51795-101467 GCA_008828725.1 Saccharina japonica | reverse complement strand
CCCCCCCCCCCCCCCCCCCTTCCTCCAGCTACGAGCCACTGCCGGAAATGACACCGCCCCGGCTCGGAGGCCTGCAAAAATACCGCCCACCCCCCATTAAATCAATCCATTGGAGGCTGTCGTCCATATGCAAGTCCGCCTCACAGGCGATTCTTAGAAGGATGCAGCTCACTCTCCATGCGACTCGCCCAATACTTCACGGTGCTTCGCGCTAGGTGCTGGCAACGTCTGCCTGGTCGGTGAAAATCCGACATGCTTCGTCCCGGCATTACCCAGACGCACGCCGCCTCACCATGTAGTGGTGCCAATGACAAAAAAAAATATTACACCCGCACACCTATGATACCTCCGCCCAAACGCGTACTAACACACGGGAGAGGAAAACAGGTGGTGTACTCATGTCGTGCATGGCCGTAGTCGTATGACCATTGACCCTCGCACCCCTACAACGGAGAGGCGCGGGGGGGGAGAAAAAAAAAGAGAGCGGGGGGGGGGGCGGGGCGGGGGGGGCTCTGCTGTTTCGCCCAAAACCCAGAGAGATCAGGAGCTCGTTCGCTTCCTTCTCCAAACCCAGGAGAGACTCCAGAGGCACGGGGGAAGAGCGGAGTTCCTATCAATTACCTGTCATGGCGGGCGGCGCGCGCGAGCGGGGGGGGGGGGGGGGCACGGATCACGATCACAGCATGGCGTCAGGGCCGAGGTGATCGCCTCCCTGGTGGAGGTCGACCTTCCCGGATCGCGACACCGCCAGCAGCTCCCACCCCCACAGGATGGACCAGACCCACCCCACAATTAGGGCGGACAGGAGGAGCTGAATGATACCCACGATGAGCGTTTCCAAGCTGCACGCAATGAACCCGGCGATGATCGTTCCCACACCTGTTTTGTTTTTTTCGGATTTTCGGATTTTGGGGTTTTTGTTTGTTTCGTTATTACGTGCAGTGCGTATTTTATCCATGTATGCATTTGATGTATTCAATTTTATACAAGGTTTGTGTTTGGTTCTATCATACCAGGTATTCATTTTGTGTTAACTATAATTGATGTTAATAGTTGCTTTCAATGAATTTTGCAAGCGATTTTTTAAAAAGCCGACAGATTGACGGATTAGAAAAACGTATATACGAAGTATATATATATATATATACAATGGAGAAATCCAACAAAGTATACCGGAGTTAGGAGAAGAAATAACGAAGAAACCGGCAACAAACAGCAACGTGAGAGCACAAAAGTTGGAAAACAGGATTCTAACCCGTGCGGTACAGCGGCACCGGGGGGTGTACTCATGTCATGCATGGCCGTAGTCTTACGACCTATACACCCTCGCACCCCTACAATGCCGGGACGGAGCACGTCGGGCTTTCACCGACCAGGCAGACATTGCTTGCACCAAGCGCGAAGTGAAACGTGAGGCGTTGGGGCGAGTGGGGGGCAGCAGTGCATTTCGTACAGCAGTAGGTCAATCTATTACGGAGGACCAGGCGCCCCCGGTGGAATGACAGGTAAATCTCGTCTCTTAATAGAGTCAAGGTCGTGGGTTCGAGCCCCCGCCGAGTGCATACTCGTATATTATACTCGTAGGGACTTTTTCTCGCAAAAACATTATCTTGGACTAATAGCGGAAAGCGCGAGAGCGTGAGTCAGCAAAATTCGATGAAATCCGACGACAGTTTGGGAATGCGGAACCCTCTGCGCAATAAAAATCAAGGCACGAGAGAACCGTAGTTGGGAGGGGGGAGAAGAGTCTGCTTTGTGACCCCGGGTCTGAGTTACGACTAGGAAGGAAGGAGGGAGAGAGACAAGAAGTGCGAAGATAATAAATCGGACGGAGAAAACAAACATAAAACTTACAGTAAACAGGACCAAATATTGTTACGTAGTAAAACTATGTAAATATATAGGGTTTTTGTGTGTACTGTAGGTCCTATTTACTACATTAGCCCACCCCGTTATGATAAATTGGTGGAATTTAACATCGGGAAAATATATCCGGTGGTAGGTTATACCCGCGGCTAGGTTACCCCGGTACCCCAGACTACACACCCTACCGTATCAAGCACATCTTTGCAACCGCGTCAAACTTCAGATCCCATCTCTAACAAACCCAGGACGTGTTTTTTGTTGAAGGGGGGGGGGGGGGGGGGGTTTTTTTTTTATGAAAAAGATGAGTTACGGGCCCCCCCGCCCGCCCCTCGGAAGCAAAAAACACGTCCTGGCGGTTTTTTAGACGATGGATCTGTAAGTTTGACGCGCCGTTGCAAAGGATGCTGCTTGATACTGGTAGGGTGTGTAGTCTGCGGGTACCGGCGACGGTAAACCTAGCCGCGGATAAGGGCCCGTATTAACGAGTATGAAATAAATTCAATTTGGAAAAAATAAAATTCAAATACGCTTTTCATTGGTCACCACACGCACCAGCATCAAAGATTAGGATCTTGGGGTCTAATCAATTTGAATTGGACGAAAAAACCAAGAAGATCCCAGGACCTTCTTTTCCAAAGAATTCAAATCAAATTGAGGAGTTGGCCCGACATGGACCGGCATGTCCACGGTGGGCAAACGCCCCCGGTACAATCTCGTCATTTCTTGGTGGCATCGATGACCACGACCGAGGCGACAACACGTGAACCACAACCCGAGGCCACCGGGACAACAGCCGCGCCCACGCCTATAGACCATAGCACAGCGTACCCCGGCGGTGGCGCCTCAAAACCAATCATGGCGGTCGCAATCCCAACTTTTCAACCAGCTCGATGCTCCAACCCGATAAAAAACCGATCGATCGACCCAAAAACAGCATGATACGCTCAAGACTTCGATAACACCATCGCCGCCCCTGTCTTGCCCGTGGCGTTCCAGGGATCCCTACGCCCACCCAGGAGACCCTGAGAGCGATAGCTTCCTAGCCTGGGCGGTCAAAAGCAAAAGTATGCTGGCGGCGGCGCGCACGCGTCGACGCATGCTTTCCCTCTCGTCTCCTCTCGTCGATTTTTTTCACCTGGGCGCTGTGACGCATGCTGCGTTTTTTCGATTTCATAAATATTTGAACGAGCAATTCACTATTCCCCATAGGACGCAAACCACTTTTTTTTTGCGAAATCACATTCAAATAGGATTTTATTTTCCAAATTGAATTTTTGCTGTCTTCGTTAAGATGGGCCCTTAACCTACCACCGGATATATTTTCCCGATGTTAAATTCCACCAATTTATCATAACGGGGTGGGCTAATGTAGTAAATAGGACCTACAGTACACACAAAAACCCTATATATTTACATAGTTTTACTACGTAACAATATTTGGTCCTGTTTACTGTAAGTTTTATGTTTGTTTTCTCCGTCCGATTTATTATCTTCGCACTTCTTGTCTCTCTCCCTCCTTCCTTCCTAGTCGTAACTCAGACCCGGGGTCACAAAGCAGACTCTTCTCCCCCCTCCCAACTACGGTTCTCTCGTGCCTTGATTTTTATTGCGCAGAGGGTTCCGCATTCCCAAACTGTCGTCGGATTTCATCGAATTTTGCTGACTCACGCTCTCGCGCTTTCCGCTATTAGTCCAAGATAATGTTTTTGCGAGAAAAAGTCCCTACGAGTATAATATACGAGTATGCACTCGGCGGGGGCTCGAACCCACGACCTTGACTCTATTAAGAGACGAGATTTACCTGTCATTCCACCGGGGGCGCCTGGTCCTCCGTAATAGATTGACCTACTGCTGTACGAAATGCACTGCTGCCCCCCACTCGCCCCAACGCCTCACGTTTCACTTCGCGCTTGGTGCAAGCAATGTCTGCCTGGTCGGTGAAAGCCCGACGTGCTCCGTCCCGGCATTGTAGGGGTGCGAGGGTGTATAGGTCGTAAGACTACGGCCATGCATGACATGAGTACACCCCCCGGTGCCGCTGTACCGCACGGGTTAGAATCCTGTTTTCCAACTTTTGTGCTCTCACGTTGCTGTTTGTTGCCGGTTTCTTCGTTATTTCTTCTCCTAACTCCGGTATACTTTGTTGGATTTCTCCATTGTATATATATATATATATACTTCGTATATACGTTTTTCTAATCCGTCAATCTGTCGGCTTTTTAAAAAATCGCTTGCAAAATTCATTGAAAGCAACTATTAACATCAATTATAGTTAACACAAAATGAATACCTGGTATGATAGAACCAAACACAAACCTTGTATAAAATTGAATACATCAAATGCATACATGGATAAAATACGCACTGCACGTAATAACGAAACAAACAAAAACCCCAAAATCCGAAAATCCGAAAAAAACAAAACAGGTGTGGGAACGATCATCGCCGGGTTCATTGCGTGCAGCTTGGAAACGCTCATCGTGGGTATCATTCAGCTCCTCCTGTCCGCCCTAATTGTGGGGTGGGTCTGGTCCATCCTGTGGGGGTGGGAGCTGCTGGCGGTGTCGCGATCCGGGAAGGTCGACCTCCACCAGGGAGGCGATCACCTCGGCCCTGACGCCATGCTGTGATCGTGAATGAAAAAGATGAGTTACGGGCCCCCCCGCCCGCCCCTCGGAAGCAAAAAACACGTCCTGGCGGTTTTTTAGACGATGGATCTGTAAGTTTGACGCGCCGTTGCAAAGGATGCTGCTTGATACTGGTAGGGTGTGTAGTCTGCGGGTACCGGCGACGGTAAACCTAGCCGCGGATAAGGGCCCGTATTAACGAGTATGAAATAAATTCAATTTGGAAAAAATAAAATTCAAATACGCTTTTCATTGGTCACCACACGCACCAGCATCAAAGATTAGGATCTTGGGGTCTAATCAATTTGAATTGGACGAAAAAACCAAGAAGATCCCAGGACCTTCTTTTCCAAAGAATTCAAATCAAATTGAGGAGTTGGCCCGACATGGACCGGCATGTCCACGGTGGGCAAACGCCCCCGGTACAATCTCGTCATTTCTTGGTGGCATCGATGACCACGACCGAGGCGACAACACGTGAACCACAACCCGAGGCCACCGGGACAACAGCCGCGCCCACGCCTATAGACCATAGCACAGCGTACCCCGGCGGTGGCGCCTCAAAACCAATCATGGCGGTCGCAATCCCAACTTTTCAACCAGCTCGATGCTCCAACCCGATAAAAAACCGATCGATCGACCCAAAAACAGCATGATACGCTCAAGACTTCGATAACACCATCGCCGCCCCTGTCTTGCCCGTGGCGTTCCAGGGATCCCTACGCCCACCCAGGAGACCCTGAGAGCGATAGCTTCCTAGCCTGGGCGGTCAAAAGCAAAAGTATGCTGGCGGCGGCGCGCACGCGTCGACGCATGCTTTCCCTCTCGTCTCCTCTCGTCGATTTTTTTCACCTGGGCGCTGTGACGCATGCTGCGTTTTTTCGATTTCATAAATATTTGAACGAGCAATTCACTATTCCCCATAGGACGCAAACCACTTTTTTTTTGCGAAATCACATTCAAATAGGATTTTATTTTCCAAATTGAATTTTTGCTGTCTTCGTTAAGATGGGCCCTTAACCTACCACCGGATATATTTTCCCGATGTTAAATTCCACCAATTTATCATAACGGGGTGGGCTAATGTAGTAAATAGGACCTACAGTACACACAAAAACCCTATATATTTACATAGTTTTACTACGTAACAATATTTGGTCCTGTTTACTGTAAGTTTTATGTTTGTTTTCTCCGTCCGATTTATTATCTTCGCACTTCTTGTCTCTCTCCCTCCTTCCTTCCTAGTCGTAACTCAGACCCGGGGTCACAAAGCAGACTCTTCTCCCCCCTCCCAACTACGGTTCTCTCGTGCCTTGATTTTTATTGCGCAGAGGGTTCCGCATTCCCAAACTGTCGTCGGATTTCATCGAATTTTGCTGACTCACGCTCTCGCGCTTTCCGCTATTAGTCCAAGATAATGTTTTTGCGAGAAAAAGTCCCTACGAGTATAATATACGAGTATGCACTCGGCGGGGGCTCGAACCCACGACCTTGACTCTATTAAGAGACGAGATTTACCTGTCATTCCACCGGGGGCGCCTGGTCCTCCGTAATAGATTGACCTACTGCTGTACGAAATGCACTGCTGCCCCCCACTCGCCCCAACGCCTCACGTTTCACTTCGCGCTTGGTGCAAGCAATGTCTGCCTGGTCGGTGAAAGCCCGACGTGCTCCGTCCCGGCATTGTAGGGGTGCGAGGGTGTATAGGTCGTAAGACTACGGCCATGCATGACATGAGTACACCCCCCGGTGCCGCTGTACCGCACGGGTTAGAATCCTGTTTTCCAACTTTTGTGCTCTCACGTTGCTGTTTGTTGCCGGTTTCTTCGTTATTTCTTCTCCTAACTCCGGTATACTTTGTTGGATTTCTCCATTGTATATATATATATATATACTTCGTATATACGTTTTTCTAATCCGTCAATCTGTCGGCTTTTTAAAAAATCGCTTGCAAAATTCATTGAAAGCAACTATTAACATCAATTATAGTTAACACAAAATGAATACCTGGTATGATAGAACCAAACACAAACCTTGTATAAAATTGAATACATCAAATGCATACATGGATAAAATACGCACTGCACGTAATAACGAAACAAACAAAAACCCCAAAATCCGAAAATCCGAAAAAAACAAAACAGGTGTGGGAACGATCATCGCCGGGTTCATTGCGTGCAGCTTGGAAACGCTCATCGTGGGTATCATTCAGCTCCTCCTGTCCGCCCTAATTGTGGGGTGGGTCTGGTCCATCCTGTGGGGGTGGGAGCTGCTGGCGGTGTCGCGATCCGGGAAGGTCGACCTCCACCAGGGAGGCGATCACCTCGGCCCTGACGCCATGCTGTGATCGTGANTTTTTTTTTTTTTCTGGGGTGTTCTTTCATTTCGGCATGGCGGTAGTCGTATGACCATAAGGTGGTGGGGGGGGGTGTACTCATATCGTGCACGGCTGTAGTCGTATGACCATAGACCCTCGCATCCCTACAATGCCGGGACGGAGCACGTTGGGTTTTTACCAACCAGGCAGACATTGGGGGGGGGGCGTACTCATTTCTTGCTTGCCTTAGTCATTTGACCATTGACCACGCATCCCTTTCGGGACGAGAGCACCGTTCCTACTCCTAATAGAGACATATCCAACATTTGGGCGCTCATTCCGTTGTTTCCATATGTTCCAAATATTTTTTTTGCTAATCCTATCCCCTTCCTGTTTTGAAGGGGGGAGGAGTATTGGATATTGTGGGTGTTCACCGGAACCAGGTCGTAGTACCCAAGTGTCAAGTATACTGCCAGCGCGCTCCCAGTACCTCGCCGGTAATTATACAAGAAGCTCGAAAGTTCTCCCCGGTAACCTGTACCTGATATCTCAAGAGTCAAGTCTCTGCGCAGGGTTTTGATAAGCGTCTCGCCCAGCACAGACAGGCCCGCGTACTATTAAGAGCACCGCACAGCTACTAACCCTTCAAGGGAGCCAGACACGGCGACAAAAAAAAATGAGCAGTGCCGTCGCTTCAACCGTCCACTATGCTGTAAATAAGTCCACTAGGTGAGTCCATTACGTAGGTCCAGTAAATAGGGTGATCGACCGAGGCTAAGGGTACCTATCATGCTGCGAGCTTGTTGTACAGCTCCTTGGAGTGTAGCTGCGGTACTGGATGTATCGCCCCCTTGCCGAGCAGCGACAGGCTGTGTGGCCGGTACTGTAATCGATCGCCGTCTTTTTTTCGTTCCCTTGCCCGACGTCCTGGTGCTGGTATACAGTGGTACTACTGCTGTACATCAGAAGTACTGGTACTGCTGCTGTATTACAGCAGTAGACTAACAACGATTTTACGCAAGCTGAATGTAAGCACAAAGTAGCCAGTAGCCAATGAAGTGGTACGTGGTACTCACCAAGTACATAGCGACAGACTCCTACACCGTCAACATAACCAAAATACAACACTACCGATACAAAAAGTCATCAAAATATCATAATATGACCAAAATACGAAACAAAACAAAACGTCTCGGGTGGACTAGTGTGGTTGGCGAGATGCGAGAAAATCTGAGACCTCTTCCTCTCTGCTCTTCGGCGGCGGCTGCTGGCTGCTGGCAGCAGCAGCATCAAACAGCAAACAATTCGAGATCCGTCACTACATACACCGCATCCGGCAGCAAGTGTCAAAAATAAATACCGTACGTACCAGGTATTTTTCTGAGCGCTTTAGCCTCGATTTGGTGGCTGGCTGTGGTCGCCCAGTCGCGCCCCTCCCACCCCTTGGGGGCTGGTGGGGTGTTCACGACTCGACCAAGCTAAAGACAAAATAGTTGATATGTTGATTGACGTAACCCCTCCAAGTAGGACCGCACTCCCGTTTTGGGGACAACTTACTTGGGATCAGACTTACAGGAAATATGCGGTTTAAGTGCAGTGTAGTACTATTAATAGAAGGGTTTAAAAAACTTCGTAACCCCGAACGCGTGAGAATTTTCTCGGAAAATGAGTATGTAATCAAGAGTTACAGCGTACAATCCACCCCTCCACCCACCCATAACTAATCCAGCCACGGTCGGTATAAGGTTCTGCGCGGACACGCATCGCCTAACAGTGAATACGATCCCAAGATCGCTGTTGCTGTTGGTGGTGGGTGGTGTTGTTGATGGTGGGACCTACCAGGCTTTGTCCAACCCACACCCACCCACCCGTACCCACCCAACCACCATACAAGGTTCTGCGCTGACGCGCATCGCTCAACAGTGAACACGACCCCAAGACAAGAAAAGTCTGTGCTGTAACACAAGTAAAACACAATCTCGTGCATGACATTTTCTTCCGATTTAACCCCTTAAGAATTGGTTCCACGTATTTGGGGACAAAATACTTGGAATTAGTGTGTGATAAATTTCAGTTCTGAATTGAGTTAAGACCGTTTTCGTTCTTATCCCGGGCAAACGCCATAACGGTCTTAAAAGAGGGATAAAATGATAAAATACCATAGTAGAGGTAAGACCACCTAAAGTGGCTTGTCACGGGATGGTCTTAAAATGGGTACACCGCTGCTGTATCATAAATACATAAACACATGTACCAGTATGAATATATACCTGGTATCATATATCGAAGTATTACACTCAGCTAGCAAAGATGAGCTTCGACGAAATCCTCGAGCTCACAGCTGTTGTTTTTTTTTTAAAAAAATATGTAGGAGCATATATGCATGCGACAGCAGTCGTATGAATATGTAGGATAGGTATAAGACAGTGCGGGTCCCACTGTACTGCGGGGCCCCACTTTAGTGCGGTCAAAAAATACCCACTGTACTGCGGGGCCCCACTTTAGTGCGGTCACAAAATAATTTGTCCCACTTTAGTGCGGTCTAGTGCGGTCCCCGCACTATAGCGGGACCGTCACACCACCACATACGGTACAGGACAGCAGCCCACATCGGCAAGACAGCAGTGTTCAGCCGGTAGTGTACCCACATCATGACATGGGTAGTACTACAGTAATAGACACGACGCCATGTGCGGCAGGGGGGCAGCGCCTGGTTCCAGACCGCACGCCACAGCCCCCTGGCGGGTACAGCTGTCGCGGGGTGTGTGGTAGCCGTCTACACGGCATTATTAGCGATGGAGTGGAGGATCCCGACCACACTAGTGATCATCCACTCCACTGCATGTGTGTGACACGCCTTACCGCCGAGGCAGCTGCCCACGCGTCGAGCGTGAGGACGGGGAATCGCAACGCGGAGGACACACGCGGCCGCGAGGCGGGATACATCCTCCTATACACGACATACTGCTGTACTTCGGATGCACTACTTTGTTGTTGTAATGCTGCTGTACTTTGGATTCTAGATTCGGCCTAGCCGTGGGTGGTGACGGGTGCGTGTGTTGCAGCCTAGCACCGCTGTGGGTGCATACTGCTGTACACTAATAATGAGCACGTGGGCAATGCATGAGACAGACCAATGCATTTCCACTTCCTACTGCTGTACAGCAGGTATCGTCTCGTCTGCTCTGGTGGCCCCGATCGCTTCGTCATCGTCTCGGGTCCACCGTGACGTGGCTCCCGCACTATCAGGTATTTTGTCGTCTAATATCTCCGCCCTTCTTTTCTCGCGCCCTCCTACAAACAGAAGTCTTACTGTAACTCTGATCCGGGGTCACATATTAGGCTTTCCTCCCCCCTCTACCTCACTACTCGTACGGTTCGTGCCTTGCATTCTTATCGCTATTAATAGAAGAGTTCAGCCCTTTATTTATTCCCTCGTTGACTCGCGCCTAGAATAATTTTTCAAATACATTCACGATCTCTGATCGCGGTGGGATTCGAACTCACGAAATCAACGCTATTAATAGCAGCATTCCAGGGTGACCACTAGACCACAAGGGCGACTGACTAAAGTGCAGGGTAGTTATAGCCCCAATCTAATGTTTCCCCATATATGCAACTTTAGTGCGGTACCGCACTAAACCGGTATAGGGCGGAGTCTCACTTTAGTGCGGTTATGGTCGCCTGGCAACCCATCGAATTGAAGTGGGATCTCTACTGTTTTTTTTTTTTTAATATGATAAACCGTGCCTATATCCCTACAATATATATCTATACGACATGCGTGATTTTAGCAACCAAGGTAGCCAAGAGTAGCGAGAACCCTCTTTACTTTTTAAACCAAACCGTGCAGGAAACGTAACGAACAGCACGAAACGCTGACCCTAAAGTACGGTTCCCACGGCCGACGGAACCGCGTTATGTCTACGGTTTCAAGTTAACCGAACCGTTAAATAACCGATCTCGTAACGGTTTTCGGCACCGTACCTTGGATTCACACGGTGCGTTGCGGTTTCGATGGCCTTCCTACGGTGCGGTTCGGTTCGGTTTTACAAAAGGCGTAAAACCCACGGTGTGCGGTTCGGTGCGGTTTTTCAGATGTCGCGAACCCTACGGTGCGGTTCGGTGCGGTTTTCAGAATTCGTAAAACCTACGGTGCGGTTCGGTGCGGTTTTCCGATGACGTAAAAAGTACTGTGCGGTGCGGCGAGGTGCGCTTTCCAATGGGGCAAAAATACTACGGTGCTGTGCGGTTAACCGCACCGAAACCGCACGGAAACCGCACCGAACCGCGCCGAACCATTAGGAAAACCCGCACCGTACGTAAAGAACCCGCGGTAATAACGTATACCTGGTACAGCACAGCACACCTAATAAGAAACAGGAAATCTGGTCCAGGCTGGATTTCCTATTTGAGCGAGGGTGCTTTCTACACTAACTTCAAGACAACGGCTCCCGAATTTCTTATTTCCCTCTAAATCTCAGCCTGGCTTTCTTATTAGCCTGTTTCTTATTAATAGGTGTCCTGTACTGCTGTATATCAGGTGAGATACCCCGTAGTTTTCGCCGATCATGCTCACCATCTTTCGAAGAAAAAACACCTCGTGTATATTATACGTATCACAGCGCCAGCAAGCCAGCAAGCAGGAAGCGTAAACCGCACCGAACCGCACCGAACCATTGGGAAAACCAGCACCGTGAATAACCCAGTGTGGTAATCAAGTATGTACCATGTGAGTAGTGTTGTTAACCAACCAAAATAATCAACATTTTTGTTGATTAAATAATGTGATTATTCATAATCAAAAACTAATTACCGACGCCGTGATTATTTGATTATTTTCTAAATAATCGTGATTAATCAACCAACCCATTTTTGGTGATTAATTGTGATTATTTTCGTAACTGTACATCCCTACGGAAACATACCATTCCCGCGTGCAGTGTGCTGTGCTCGTACTGCGAAACTTCCGCGGCACTGCCGTGAGGTTCCACCAGTATGGTGCCAACTTTTGAAAAATAATCATGATTAATCAACCAACCCATATTTGGTGATTATCTGTGATTATTTTCGTGACTGACTCTTCGCAAAGGAAAACATACCTACTACCGCGTGCAATGTGCTGTACCCGTATTGTGAGACTGCCGCGGCCTGTTGTGTGCTGGTGTACGGAGCTGTGCTGGTCTGCGGAGTAGCGACGCCAATTTCCTCGCATGAAAACGCCTTCCATTTCGCTACAAATAATCAATAATCGCGATTATTCACCCAAATATGATTAATCAACAGCTACTTGATTATAATCAAATAATCGCAGTTAATCAACCACGGAAATGTCAAAATAATCAACAATTCAATCAAGCCCTTTTTTTGGTTGGTTAACAACACTACATGTGAGGATACCCCGTAGTTTTTTCGCCGATCACATGTTCCATCATCTTCCGAAAAATAACCACCTGGTTGCCTGGTATCGTATACGTAATCACAGCAGCGCGAGCCAGCAGGAAGCATAACGGAAGCATAACATCAACAGCAACGACAACAGGGTGGTGGCGGTGGCGTTGCTGCTGGTTGTTTTCCACCAACAACAGCAACCCCAACGGCAACCAGTGCCGAGCAACAACAGCAGCAGCAGCAGCAGCAGCAGCAGCAGCAGCAGCAGCAGCAGCAGCAGCAGCAGCAGCAGCAGCAGCAGCAGCAGCAGCAGCAGCAGCAGCAGCAGCAGCAGCAGCAGCAGCAGCAGCAGCAGCAGCAGCAGCAGCAGCAGCAGCAGCAGCAGCGTTTGTTGGTGGGGAGGGGCTGGCAACTGGCAACTGGACATAACACAACCAAAACACCCACAGCAAGCGCAACCAGGCTCCACTGTCCAAAGCGAGCCGCAGCGGCTCTCGACTTTGAGTTTCCGTATAAAACAACTCAATCCCACCCTTCATTCAGCTCAGGGCACAGCAAGGGGGTAGCCCACCATACACATGCAGACTACGTACCAGTACAACAAAGGGCCTCTCGACGTCTATGAAAATATGCACAGCACACCAGCAGCGTACCAGCAGGGTGATGCAGGATGATAACAAAGAGCACGAGAACAGTCTGCATAACAATCTGCGAGGTCTTTACTCTTAGATATGTCTATTACTACTGCTGCTGCTTGCTGTGCTCTGTAGCTCGCCCACCTGGAACGAAAATGTCGACGATGAACAGGACGAGGGCAAGCCATTTTCTGAGCACGGGAGGGTCGATGAAGGTCTTCTTTGTCACCGCCATGGCTCTCGCTGGCGTCTCTCCAAAAAAAAACCTAGCTAGACTTGGCTATCTAGACTTGTGCCCGGCAAGGAGTGAAGACTGGAAGAGACTGGAGATTGTGCGCGGGGGCGGGGGGACTTTGTTGTTTATCTGAATCTAAGACAGGGTGGGTTTTATACTTTTCCGCAGCGGCGTTATTGTTTAAGGGATTTGGGGCAAGGGACCTGAAAATTAAATTTAAACCGTGCCCACGTGCACTGAACCGAATCGTGAAACCGCCAGATGGAATGGCGGCAAATCATGCGAAAAGAAGATCCACCGTCTCGACGTCCCTCGCGCCGCGCGACTCTCGACTCTCGACTCTCGACTCTCTACCCTCGACTACTGACTATATTTTCGACTCTCTCGGCACCCCGATACTGCTCGACTCTCGACAAAACAGCATTTGCCACAAAAAAAGAGTTTTACATGTCTCGTTCCCTCTCGGCTACGAGTGAGTACGTAGTCGTACTCCTTACGTGTGCACTACTACTGTGTGACTTATGATGGGGCAAAACATTAACATTTACATTCAATCAAATTGTTTATTAAATAAAATTATTATAAATACGTCAGCTGTGAGTTCAACCGATTGATTGTAGTGCTTGCTGCTGGTATCGAATGCATCTTCTGTGGATGTTGCGTCATTCACGTACGAATATATACGAGTGGGTAGTATACAGTAGTTAGGTTGGGTTGCCCGTTGGGTTGTGGTTGGGCACGGGTTGCAATGATAAATAAATGGTTCAAGACATTTAAGTTTTTCGTGCTGAAAATATAGAGGGAATTGATAAAACTCGCAAAATAAAGACGATATATCAGTTGTTCTGATGTAATCGCCAATAAAACAGGGCGCAGGGTTTTATTTTGCTCCACTGATGCCATGGGCCCGGCGTTGTTCTGCATGCCACTCACTGCTGCCAGTACTGAAGCGGGTCCGTGACGAATTCCAACCCCGGGGTGTTGAAGCCTTTGCCCACCTCGATGACATCAGCATCGTTATGTCAGAGATCACATCGAACACTGTGAGAGTAGTGCCCTTTCTCCAGCACGAGCTGTGCGAAATAGGCATTGCCATTAACGCCAGCAATACGGTTTCTTTGCCTCCAAAAGGACATGTGCCTACGTCGAAAGAGATTGCACTTCTGGGGGGCATCGGTGTTCGCATTGCGGAAGGGGGTGGGGTAAAGGTGGTTGGCGTGCCCATAGGCAACGATGCATTCGCGGTGAACAGCGCCGTGGAGATAGTCCGAGATGGGGGAGCAGAGCAACTCGTGTGCACCCTGCCGCGTATGCCGGACAAACAGTCGGCAAACCTCCTCGCCATCAGCTCAATGGGGCAGCGCACCTCCTACATTGAGCGGGCAATGGACCCGGCGTTGCCACTCTACCCGCGTGTCAGCGGGCAGACACTAGCGGAATGTGGATGACCGAGTGCCTTCTCGAGCTTCCAGGGACAGCGGATGAATCGTTGGTCTTTGCAGACGGGTGCCCGGCGGACCGGTTGACGCTACAGCCCCACCAGAAAGCGCAGGCGAACCTCTCCACGGGGGCCGGAGGGTTTGGACTGTAGTCGGCTGAATCAAGGAGAATGTCAGCGTCCATCGGGAGCTTAGTGGCGACGGTGCCAGAGGTCCTTGTTGACCCCTCCGGTCCATTGGGGGAAACAATCTGAAGGGAGCTGCCCAATTCAGACCTCGTTCGCCGCATATGGAGTAGCGTCAGGGACCTTCGCGACATCCATGGGGTATCGGAGGAGGCAATGGCGAACGTGATCCCGGAAAGCTGGCGGAACAGGGCGTTCCTCGCGAACGAAGAAAGAGTTTTCAGGGCAGTCAGATGTGGAGGTACTGCCGGCACATGATGCCCAAACGATCAGCTCCCACAAGGCGCAGCACAAGCTGGAGCGGCAGGTGAACCGGGTACGGTACCAACGGCACGTTGCTTCTCTGGACCAGCTCCCCGAGGCAACAGGCCCGTCGGATTCGAACGACGTTTTCGGGGGAATCGAAATCAAAGATCTTGCCAAGGCTCGGCAACGGAGCCTATCGGGACCCTGCACTGTCGCCTGTTCGAGGGCAAGGCCTGTGGACCCGGCACGGATCATACCGGCTCGGAGTTCGTGTCTATGGGGCGTCGCTTCCTGGGAATGGAGGAGCCCCGAGCGGCGAGGTGCCCCTGGTGCGAAGCGACGGATGTCAACACGCGTCACGCGTGCACATGCCACCGAGCAGACGCGCAGGCACACCAGCGTCAGCCGCTAGTCCACGCGCTGTCCCGCACCTTCAAGCCGTTGCCCATTCGTCCATCAAGTGGAAAGCGGAGCGCCCTTCAACGCCGACAGGAACCTCCGCATGGATATAGTGATCGAGAGGGAAGGCCTCCGAGACGCTACGTCGTCAGAGTACCGCAACAAGGCGATACCCCTCGACATCACGTATGCAGACCCTCAAGCGAGGGTCCACATGCGGGCTGGCAGCGCTGATCGAGACGGATCAGCTGCCTCCACTTCTGAGGCGCGAAAGCACAACCACTACGCTCGGGCAGGACAGGTCGGGAAGGAAGGTAGCGAGTTCATCGACCAGCTGGCGGCGAGCATCGTCGGAGGAACGGACGGGGGATCCTTATCAAGAAAAGGGGTCTGTAAGGAGCACCTTTTGCAGGTCATATCGGTGACCACTCAGTTCGCAATCTCGCGCGGGGCGCACCGATGCAAGCTCGCCCTGGGAGACCGCCAGGCCGCCAGGGGCGGAAGGGAGGAGGAGGGAGGATTACTTCTCATGGGTTGGGGGTGGAATATACATGCAGAGTAGGACGCACGGCGAATAGATATAGCAGGTACAATATTTGGGTAAAGAGGGGTAGTGCGTATTCAATTGAGCATACGCAGGGAAGGATAGTTGGTTGGATGATATTGGTGGTACTCGACGAATTGCGTCAGCTTTTTCATTCTGAACGAATAATGCCCTGCACATTGTCGAAAGGCAAATCATATAAAATGTACCTGGTGATTTAATTCACAAAAGAAGAGGGAATTAACCAAATTCGCAAAATAAAGACAAGAGCCACAAGACTTCCTATCATTATGTAGGCAGCGGCGGGTTGATAATTTAGCAAAAGGGGAAGAACAATATTATAGGAAGTACTACTCTGCGGTTATATGTTCTTATGTAGTCACCAATAAAAATACGTGGTGTACGTAGGCTTTTTTTTTTTGCTCCACTGATGTATGTACGGCATATATATGCTTCAAGGCTTATCACGGTGTCTTCACGGGACGGGAATTACGGTATCGGCGGGACGGGACGGTAAAACCTCCACACCAAAATGATCCCCCCGTGGTTCCGCCTTGTTGACATTTTCATCTACCGTTGCCATTTGTTTGTCCCGTGCCGTCGATAAAACATCTCCCATTATTGCCCGTTGCACTCTACCGTCCCGTCCCGTCGAGAACACCTACCTGCGCTCACCATCCCATCTCGCCTGCAAAACCATTCTTTACCGTCCCATCCCGCCGGCTAAACCTATACCCATACCATCCCCTCCTGCCGTGAACTCAATTCCACGTCCCGTTAAGATACCTTAATAGTACTGCTGCTGCCCGTCGTCAGTTCTCGTCCAATCCCGCCAAGAAAATACGACACTACGTACGAATTTAACATTTTCGCCACGAAATGTATTCAGGATGCGCGCTGGTCCTTGTTACATATGCATGTGCGATTAATCTTTACGTTTCCAACTTGCAGCTCACACTAAACACCGACCTCGTACCTCACACGCACATACCACAGACCGCACCCAACACCTAGCACCACCGGCACCGCCTCCTCCAGCACCGTGTGGCCGACGCCGGCAAAATGGATGCGTACCCAACGAACGGGGTGTGGTCGATCAACCAGCACACCATGACCACAGCACCGCCTCCACTACACTACGAGTACCACCAAGACCACTAAACACCTCAAACCGCCACTATAACCACCAACACGACAACATACAACAACAACACAGCAAGCGCAACAACCAGAACAGCGACACACCCCTTGGTACTACTATACCGTCCCGTCCCGTCGTGAAACAATGCATTTGCCGTCCCGTAAATAAACCCCACCGTCCGTTGTACTTTACCATCCCGTCCCGTCCCGCCAACCGTTTGTTTCATCCTTTTTCTCGTTCCGTTCCGTCCCATTCTGATCATTTCCCACTGCTGTGATTATAAGCCTTGATAGGTCCAACGTCGTTAAACGCATAACTCATAAACATCTACAGACGACGCATGCTACGATAGAGGTGCACCATGTTTTCTCTGAGCTCCTCACTCAAGGAGCGCCATACCTCACCGAAAAAAATGATTTTGGAGGAAAATGAAAGTGCTGCCGGATGAGAAATCTCATGACGGAGGAAGTATTTCTGAAACATATTTCGTCACAAGAATGAAAGTCCGACGAACTTGGGTTAAGGAGCCCGATCGTTCAGAAAACGATTCAGCCAAAAATTGCTACCTCTACCGTAGCACGAGTCAGACGTATGGACGCATGTTACGATAGAGGTGCACCATGTTTTTGCCTTGGAAGGGTGGTTACTTGAAGAGCTCTACACCTCACCCCAAAGTGATCATTAAGGGAGGAAAGTAAAAGTGCCCGTATCCGATTGAAAATCCCATGGCCGAAGCAAACAAGGAACAATATTGCAGCAAAATAATGACAATAATGACAATAATGACAATAATGACAATAATGACAATAATGACAATAATGACAATAATGACAATAATGACAATAATGACAATAATGACAATAATGACAATAATGACAATAATGACAATAATGACAATAATGACAATAATGACAATAATGACAATAATGACAATAATGACAATAATGACAATAATGACAATAATGACAATAATGACAATAATGACAATAATGACAATAATGACAATAATGACAATAATGACAATAATGACAATAATGACAATAATGACAATAATGACAATAATGACAATAATGACAATAATGACAATAATGACAATAATGACAATAATGACAATAATGACAATAATGACAATAATGACAATAATGACAATAATGACAATAATGACAATAATGACAATAATGACAATAATGACAATAATGACAATAATGACAATAATGACAATAATGACAATAATGACAATAATGACAATAATGACAATAATGACAATAATGACAATAATGACAATAATGACAATAATGACAATAATGACAATAATGACAATAATGACAATAATGACAATAATGACAATAATGACAATAATGACAATAATGACAATAATGACAATAATGACAATAATGACAATAATGACAATAATGACAATAATGACAATAATGACAATAATGACAATAATGACAATAATGACAATAATGACAATAATGACAATAATGACAATAATGACAATAATGACAATAATGACAATAATGACAATAATGACAATAATGACAATAATGACAATAATGACAATAATGACAATAATGACAATAATGACAATAATGACAATAATGACAATAATGACAATAATGACAATAATGACAATAATGACAATAATGACAATAATGACAATAATGACAATAATGACAATAATGACAATAATGACAATAATGACAATAATGACAATAATGACAATAATGACAATAATGACAATAATGACAATAATGACAATAATGACAATAATGACAATAATGACAATAATGACAATAATGACAATAATGACAATAATGACAATAATGACAATAATGACAATAATGACAATAATGACAATAATGACAATAATGACAATAATGACAATAATGACAATAATGACAATAATGACAATAATGACAATAATGACAATAATGACAATAATGACAATAATGACAATAATGACAATAATGACAATAATGACAATAATGACAATAATGACAATAATGACAATAATGACAATAATGACAATAATGACAATAATGACAATAATGACAATAATGACAATAATGACAATAATGACAATAATGACAATAATGACAATAATGACAATAATGACAATAATGACAATAATGACAATAATGACAATAATGACAATAATGACAATAATGACAATAATGACAATAATGACAATAATGACAATAATGACAATAATGACAATAATGACAATAATGACAATAATGACAATAATGACAATAATGACAATAATGACAATAATGACAATAATGACAATAATGACAATAATGACAATAATGACAATAATGACAATAATGACAATAATGACAATAATGACAATAATGACAATAATGACAATAATGACAATAATGACAATAATGACAATAATGACAATAATGACAATAATGACAATAATGACAATAATGACAATAATGACAATAATGACAATAATGACAATAATGACAATAATGACAATAATGACAATAATGACAATAATGACAATAATGACAATAATGACAATAATGACAATAATGACAATAATGACAATAATGACAATAATGACAATAATGACAATAATGACAATAATGACAATAATGACAATAATGACAATAATGACAATAATGACAATAATGACAATAATGACAATAATGACAATAATGACAATAATGACAATAATGACAATAATGACAATAATGACAATAATGACAATAATGACAATAATGACAATAATGACAATAATGACAATAATGACAATAATGACAATAATGACAATAATGACAATAATGACAATAATGACAATAATGACAATAATGACAATAATGACAATAATGACAATAATGACAATAATGACAATAATGACAATAATGACAATAATGACAATAATGACAATAATGACAATAATGACAATAATGACAATAATGACAATAATGACAATAATGACAATAATGACAATAATGACAATAATGACAATAATGACAATAATGACAATAATGACAATAATGACAATAATGACAATAATGACAATAATGACAATAATGACAATAATGACAATAATGACAATAATGACAATAATGACAATAATGACAATAATGACAATAATGACAATAATGACAATAATGACAATAATGACAATAATGACAATAATGACAATAATGACAATAATGACAATAATGACAATAATGACAATAATGACAATAATGACAATAATGACAATAATGACAATAATGACAATAATGACAATAATGACAATAATGACAATAATGACAATAATGACAATAATGACAATAATGACAATAATGACAATAATGACAATAATGACAATAATGACAATAATGACAATAATGACAATAATGACAATAATGACAATAATGACAATAATGACAATAATGACAATAATGACAATAATGACAATAATGACAATAATGACAATAATGACAATAATGACAATAATGACAATAATGACAATAATGACAATAATGACAATAATGACAATAATGACAATAATGACAATAATGACAATAATGACAATAATGACAATAATGACAATAATGACAATAATGACAATAATGACAATAATGACAATAATGACAATAATGACAATAATGACAATAATGACAATAATGACAATAATGACAATAATGACAATAATGACAATAATGACAATAATGACAATAATGACAATAATGACAATAATGACAATAATGACAATAATGACAATAATGACAATAATGACAATAATGACAATAATGACAATAATGACAATAATGACAATAATGACAATAATGACAATAATGACAATAATGACAATAATGACAATAATGACAATAATGACAATAATGACAATAATGACAATAATGACAATAATGACAATAATGACAATAATGACAATAATGACAATAATGACAATAATGACAATAATGACAATAATGACAATAATGACAATAATGACAATAATGACAATAATGACAATAATGACAATAATGACAATAATGACAATAATGACAATAATGACAATAATGACAATAATGACAATAATGACAATAATGACAATAATGACAATAATGACAATAATGACAATAATGACAATAATGACAATAATGACAATAATGACAATAATGACAATAATGACAATAATGACAATAATGACAATAATGACAATAATGACAATAATGACAATAATGACAATAATGACAATAATGACAATAATGACAATAATGACAATAATGACAATAATGACAATAATGACAATAATGACAATAATGACAATAATGACAATAATGACAATAATGACAATAATGACAATAATGACAATAATGACAATAATGACAATAATGACAATAATGACAATAATGACAATAATGACAATAATGACAATAATGACAATAATGACAATAATGACAATAATGACAATAATGACAATAATGACAATAATGACAATAATGACAATAATGACAATAATGACAATAATGACAATAATGACAATAATGACAATAATGACAATAATGACAATAATGACAATAATGACAATAATGACAATAATGACAATAATGACAATAATGACAATAATGACAATAATGACAATAATGACAATAATGACAATAATGACAATAATGACAATAATGACAATAATGACAATAATGACAATAATGACAATAATGACAATAATGACAATAATGACAATAATGACAATAATGACAATAATGACAATAATGACAATAATGACAATAATGACAATAATGACAATAATGACAATAATGACAATAATGACAATAATGACAATAATGACAATAATGACAATAATGACAATAATGACAATAATGACAATAATGACAATAATGACAATAATGACAATAATGACAATAATGACAATAATGACAATAATGACAATAATGACAATAATGACAATAATGACAATAATGACAATAATGACAATAATGACAATAATGACAATAATGACAATAATGACAATAATGACAATAATGACAATAATGACAATAATGACAATAATGACAATAATGACAATAATGACAATAATGACAATAATGACAATAATGACAATAATGACAATAATGACAATAATGACAATAATGACAATAATGACAATAATGACAATAATGACAATAATGACAATAATGACAATAATGACAATAATGACAATAATGACAATAATGACAATAATGACAATAATGACAATAATGACAATAATGACAATAATGACAATAATGACAATAATGACATTTATATATATATATGAATGCGGGCACGTCGTAACCAAGCGTTGGCGGCGACGGAGGGAACCCCTGAGCAGGTGAGAACATATTGAGCAGCCGGCGGGTTTGGCGCTGTGGTCCTCGTCATCTCGGCAGGATGCCGAGGTTCGGAAGTGAGCTACTCCGGACGATGTCTTCGACTCCCTCTGTTTTCGAGATCATGAAAATTGGAAGCTGGCAGATAAAGTCGGCGGCCATGTACTACATCAGGGCGACGTCTAGTGGGGCAGTGCGCGGTATAGTAAGAGATAATGCCATCAGAGATACCATTACGACGACACCAGCTGCCACTGTCGCTTGAGTTCAAGAATGATTCCGCACCTCGTGCTGAAAATACTTGATCCGATGTTAAGGAAGTATGGGTGAGACAACTCTGCACCTGATCAGTGGTCAACTACAGACCTACAGAGACAAGGCAACGTAACAATTAAGTATGGGCGGGACCACGGGCCGGCGCAGGAGGCCTCATCCAATCCAATACTTACTTTAAATGATCCACGGTAGGGAGACAGAATACATTAGTAAAATGGCGATCGCATCAGAGGGTCCAAAATAATGGAACCACGGATTCGATCAGAATGTCTCAGGATGAGTATCCCAGAGAGGTCGGTTCTCTTTTTCGCTCCCGAAACCTCGTGAGCAGAGTTGGTCACGAAATTCTTGAGACCATCCCACCCACCCAGCAGTAGTATTATTTTATTTTGTTTTGTTTTATTTATTTATTTATTTTGTTTTTGTTTTTGTACCCAGATCATTTACAGGTACTAACCACGCGCTGAGTATACGCCAGCCAAGCGTCCACTCAGCGCGGGGGGACATACCAGGCGAGGCCCCCTGCCGGCGCAGGAGGCCTAATCCAATCCAATACTTACTTTAAATGATCCACGGTAGGGAGACAGAATGCATTAGGAAAATAAAAGCGCTACATATATATATATATACCTGATGAACAATAAACACCATGGCCTTGCGTATTGCAATGGACAACACTATTATTGCAACACTATTCACAGAGTGAAAGTCCGACGATGTGTTTTTTGGTTACAACCCATTCAGAACTGAAAAAAAGTGTTCCCCACTAATTACAAGTAGTTTGTCCCCACATTCGTGAGACCAGTCCTTAAGGGAGTTAAGGGAGAGTTAACCCGTTTAGAACTGCAGTCCCGTTATGGGGACAAACCACTCTAATTCTAAGTGATGTGTCCCCCAAACGGGACTGCGGTTCTAAAAGGGTTAAGGAGGTCAAACCAGTCAGAAAACGTTTCAGCCAAGAAGGAAGCGCTACGAACGAGCACCTCTGTCGTAAGCAGGGCTCTCAATGCCTCCCACAACAATGTAGCAAACCCCACAACAGACAGTGTCGACAGCCTCTCGATTCGGTATCCCTAGTTAAGGGTGTGCTACACCCTTTTCAATGTCTCCCACCCACACGGGTATATTTACGTCCACATGATCAAAAGGAGGGGGGGGGGGTCCCGGACACCTGTGTGCAGTAGTCGTACATACTGTACCTACCCTACTGCTGTGATCGTTTGTTGCCCAACGGCCAACTCCCCCCCTCCTCCCCGGTTTTAAATCGCCGGGGGAAATCTGGTTAAACTAGCCGCTCATGTCACACGTACGTACTGAGAGTTAGGCACACGGTAGCAAGGACATTATTCTCCTTGTTCGACACGACGACATACTTTCGCCCCATCCCCGCCCCCCCCCTCCACGAGCACGCGGCGGTAGCCTCGGGGGTTTGACGTTGTCTGAGGATGCGTGCTACGATGGTGTAGAGGTCTCACTTTCTGACTTGAACTGTTTTTTGAACGATCGAGCTCCTTAATCCAAACTCGTCGGACTTTTCTTCTTCTTGTGTTGCCATATTGTTCATTTGATACTTGTATGTATGGCCATGGTACTGTTCATCGGGTACGTACGTACAGCACTTTAAGTTTCCTCCAAAATCAGTGTGCAGGCTACTGCAGGTTTAGAGCTCCTCAAGTGACCACCCCTCAGAAGAAAAAAATAGGGCGCACCTGCATGCAGGCTACCGTAGCATGCGTCTGAGACCCTTGTGGGCATCGTACAGTAGGTTTCCTCCTATTGTTGTCCGTTTTTCCATTGACAATGCATCCGCAGCATTACTTGAAGAAGAACCCTCTCGTAGCGTCGCAGGTTTAAAATTGGGCGTGGGAGTGGGTTTCAAGGTGTTTGTTGTTTCCGATTCGAGTGTTCTACCGTAGGCGAGTTCCGTGATAATCGTGCTTCTTATTTGGGGTGGGGGGGCGGCGGCTTGCTACCACCCCCCCCCATTAGGGTGTCATTGTGTTCCCACGGAATGACTACGATAGGGGGGGTACCCACATTTACACTACCGGGTTTTTAGCCACTCGGACGAGTGGCTCCGAAACTAACTGAACATTGGACCTAAACATGGTTTGTTGGCGTTGCGCAACAAAATCCCCAATGGCGGTGCATATATAACAACAACAAAAACAAAACAAAAAACGTTATGAGTACAACGCCGTGAAGCAGCCACTCGGCCGAGTGGCTCTGTGCAGGTGAAAACAAGCACCTAGACATGACCCTCCTACCGTAGCACCAGTCGAATGTCGCATCATGGTTATGATACTAAAAGGACGGTTGAGAAGGAAAGGGCGGTTGGTCTGGGTTGGTGCTCGGGTTTCAACGCTATTTACTCGCTCCGGTACGGACAGTGCGAACATCCAGAGCGATGTAGATAGACAGTACAAAAAAATCGCCGGTTTTGAAAATTGCCCCGATCAAGCCGATGTCTTCAGGGGTAGGATAACATTGCTGTCGGAAGGTCCAATCCATTATTATAATTTTCCAATTTCACCTTGATCTGGAATTAATGCAGCTTCAAAAACTATTTATTTTCCCAGCAACTGACACAACAATAGTAGTTGGCAACGAGGACGCAGCAACCAGAGGGGGGGGCACTCTCAAGAGTAGCGTCCTTCTACAGTCGGCGCTGCTACTATACTCTACTCCGACGCAGCCAAACTCGAACCGGGCATCAAGCATGGTATTGGCAAAACCGAAACTGCGACACCCTGCGTGTGACGACCTCCTGGTCAGTGAAAACTCGCGACGTTCTCCGCCCCGTTAGCATAGGGATCCGAGGATCTATGGCCATACGAACCACCAACGGCAATGGATTGCCCCCGCCGTCCATCATCCTGCACACCCTGGGGTATCACATTGTCAAAATAGCAGTCAGAGAAACAATGCTACTATAGTGGTCTGTGGTCGGCTTCTGCCTCTTAATCCGAGTCCTAACTTAACCGCCCCGCCTCTACCTTCCGAGTACAGACACAACAAAACAAAACTTGGGGGAGTGGACTGAGAAAGGAGGAATCTGAGAATTTGGGAGTGGACGATTCCGCTCCCATACCAAAATTCAATATGGGGTATATACGAGGCAACCACCAACAGCACCAAAACAAGAACGCGAAACGTCGCGGCAATGCTGACAACACATCACACCACCACACAGCATTGGACAGCAGCCCTCCCTTGTCCTCTCGTGCTGGTGATGCCTCCGAACACAGAAAGTTGAGCCCACTCTAAACAAACGCATACATCCGATTAAATCCCCCACCCGTGCGTGTGGCTATTATCAGATGCGGCAAACAAATACGGTAAGAACCAAAATTCAACCGAAACAGTCGTTAAATCAAATTCCCCGACTTTCGTCCCCCCCCCCCCCCCCTCCGGTTGATTACGCCTCTTCCGCACTCATTCGGCCACTGTGTCCTGGTTTCTCGGCAAGAAATGTGGTCCAGGTTGGGCGCGTTCCAGGTAGCCGCGGATGACGGCCTGGGCCCTGACCACGCCCCGCCTAGACTGAGCCTGCTCCTGAACCTCCCGCGCGTTTTCTCGCCACTCCTTTTAGGTTTCGGGGAGGAGGGAGGGGGGAGTGGGGGGGTCATTGTTTTGTTTCATTGAGGTTTCAAAGTCCGATCTGTTTGTTTTTCGCTATTATTTTATCAATGTTTCAAAGCGCTTGAAAATCTATCGTTTGCACGTGTTTTGTTTTGCAACCCTCCGATCAATTGATGAACCATTCGGCAGGTCGTTCGGTACGTAGATATGTTGGCCGGTAGGGCGTGGCGTATTGCAAGCACGTAGGCTATACCACATTGGCGGTACAGTAGTGGGATTTTGGGGCTGTCGGAACCGATATTGTTTCGGAGACGGGACAGGTTGCAGTGAGGGATAGAGGGGAGAAGGCAGGGGGGCAGATAGTCACAGGCGTTTTGGTGTACTGGTGTGCCATAGTCGTATGATCATAGCCCTCGCACCCCTACAATGCCGGAGGGGGGGGGGTGATAATGTCTCGGACTCCTTGTTGAGTCGTTGTTCTGGCAAATTTGGAGCTTAAAAGCCCTAGATATAGCTCTCTAGCTTAACACTCTTCAAATAGAGTACCATCTATAATCAACTACTAAATATATAGTTGTTGGATAAATCTACCCATGGCATCTACTCTAATCACACACCGTGCGCGCTCTTTGTGGCATGACATCTTCAATATACAACGCCCCCCCCCTCCCTAGCATTCCACTCCATCAGTCAACCATTGTGAATACAAGAAAAACGATAGGAACCCGCTGCATCCGTACCCCCCCCGTCTCGAAAAGGATGCGTGGTCAATGGTCAAACGACTAAGAAGGCAATCAACAAAGAAGCACCCCCCCTATGTGTTTACAAGCAGTATATATATAGGTTGTGTTGGCGTCGGTTGGCGACGACGCAGTATAGCACGCCTCTCACTGCATGAGCTAGACAACCAGGGTACCGTATTTTATTTTCGTGCTGACGGTCACCACGGCTGGCGGTCGAGTTGGATCATTCGTGCGGGATACAGAACCTTAACTCCGCACAAGAGCAATTGCCGTATCCTGTAGTGTGGATATGGTAAGACACCAACGAGGCAGACACATGTTCTACTCATTGCTGTCTCAAAAAGTGACCACACCAGAAATCAAACATTTTACGTTGGGTGTTGTCGCCAATATACAAGTCCGCGCCACAAGCGGCTCTTAGTAGGATGCAGCTTACATTTTCATGCGACTCATCCAACACCTCACGGCGCTTCGCGCTTGGTATGGGCAATGTTCTTTATGATTGGTGAAAACCAAACGTGCTCCGTCCCGGCATTGTAGGGATACAAAGGCCCGTGTCCATACGACTAGCACCATGCACGACATGAGTATGCCCCCCCCCCCCTCTTAAACACCTCCCACCCTCCATCCATGTACCACTATGACTTTATACACAACGAAAAGGAATCGCCCCCCACCTTGACCGAGATAGAGCCAGACGAACCCCTACGGCGGTGGGTGCCAAGACGCAGCTTCGACAAGTCATTCTTGTTGGCGTCGAGAACCCCCGCCTGTCGCCTCCGGAAGCTGAAGTCCTCGTGATCGCTCGCTGAGACATTGTTCTCATCGGCGTCCCCCGGCGGCGGCGGGTTCTGCGGGCCACCGCGCTTTACTAGCCTCTCCATGATCTCCCTGCTCGTGGAAAATGGACAACGGGGGGGCAAATCGATCGACGGCGAAGCAACGAGACAAAGAGAAGGACAGTTTACGACACAAATCCACGAGCTGTCTCTTTCTGCCCCTCTCACATACATCTCGCTACGTTTATCTGCCTCTGTATCCCTTTGTGCTTCTTTATATCTATCATGCTCTGTCTGTCTCGGTGTATATCTCCCTTTCCTAAAAACCCACCCCGCCCTCTCTCTCGACGCACTTTTCTATTCTGCGTATCCCCTCTCTTTCTCCCCCTACCCTCCCGTCTCCCTCTCCCGCCCTCTCCCAGCCCAAGCCCACCTCATCTCCCCGAACTCTCTCAACAACGTCGCATGGGAGTCCACGGGCCTGTTGATGGAGCTCTGCTCAGGCTCCACCGCTGTTGCTCCCTGGATAAAACCAAGAGCAAGAGCAAACAAATAAGAACACCAATAACATCACTAACATTAGCTGAAACATTGACAAGGTCACCACCAACGCCAACACCAACTCCAACAGCATCAACAGCCAAACTAATGGTGCATGTGCCGATACGGTCTGGCGGGGTCACAAAGGCTGGCGCTGGTGGAAAGTAAGCTAACCGAGGAGCGTGCAGAAAGCCCGGGGCTGGAAGATGTTGATGCTTGAAAAGGGCACTTGCGACCAACAAAAACTTGAGAACGACGGACTCTGTCGAGAGTCCAGGGGATACAGAAAACGGATGCGATAATAATACAAGAGAAGATAAGAGTGACGGCGTGGGGGCTGTCTTCTACCTGGTATGCGACAACGGCTAGATCTACCGGGCTGTCGTCGTCCTTTGGCACAACGTCTAGACTTACTGGGCTCGTGTCTTGTGCAACAGTCGATGACTGCAATTCTGTGATCTCGAAGAAAGCTCTTTCCGCCGTTTTATTCCAGAACTTTGATGTTCAACTACGAAACCGGCATACACCATTTCCTTAGTGCATCGTCTTTTTTTCCTGGGTGTACTCGTACAAGATCGCTACCCATAGTCTATTTCCTCAACACAGCAGCTCTGCTGCTCATTGCTGCTCTTAGTGCTAGCAGTGACTACTTGCACTGAACGTTGACTACGTATGTGTAGGCTACCTAGCCTACGCTTAACACAAACAGTAACACCACCACCATTACCACCACCACCACCCATAACCTCATCATTTCCAACATCACCACCACCACAACTACAACTACGATTACGACGACCACCACCACTGCCACCACCACCACCATCACTCACAACCTCGCCCCCACCCTCATCCCTACCACTACCACTACCACTACCACTACTACCGACACTACCACAACTACGAACAAAATACTTACTTCCTCGTCGCAGAAGACATCCGCCGCCCCCCCCCCGAACCTGCCCTTTAGGATGATGTGCGAGCGCTTACCCTTGCCCGGAGCAATGCTTCGAAAGGACTGGAGACAGGCGCGTACATTCAGCCAAAAAAGCGGTTATCCACACGATACACAAATGTTAAACGGCGAGTGGATGTGTGGCGGATACAGCAAAACGACGCGCGGGGACATAGGGGGCCATGTTCAGCAATTGGAAGTAAAATCCTTGTAGGTGGGTCAGTACAAACCAATACCAACATCAAGTAAGGTCAACACAAAACCCCAACAATAGACACACCCGAAAGAGGTACACGAATACTGTGCGACCACCACTGCTGTACCATCACGATCAGCCCTAACGTGGACGCCGCCATCACTACCAAAACCGACACCAGCACTAACGATATTACCACCACCAATACAGTATGACCCCCTGAACTATCAACAGCACCAGCACCAACACCAAGGCCCCCACGATCGCTTACAATATATCTGGTACACGTGCAGATATAACTGAAGAGCAAGAGCAACCGCAAACAGACCGCCATAAACTGCAATACACACACATTCCGGTGATGCATGAAAACAGAGAGACACAACAACACTATCGGGCATTCGCCAAAACAGATAAGCGAGGGAGCAGGCCCAGTCAACGAGAAGAGAACACACGAACAAATTAACCTACACAAAAACGAACCGTCAGGTACGCATACAAACAGATCAGGTAAACATATAAACAACTAGATTGTCACATAAATCGTACACAAAACGAATACATTGGTCGAAGTAACAGCTGACACTTGTTTTGGTTCGTTTTGCATCGCGCTTATTATCTTCGCCCTTCTTTTATCTCTCGTTCCTACTGTAGTCGTATCTCAGATCCGGGGTCACAAAGTAGGCCAATCTCCTTCCTCCCCCACTGCGGTTCGAGTTGTTTTTTTAATCGCAAGAAGAGTTCAACCCTTTCTTCCCTCGTCGACTCGCATCGAATTGTGCCTACCCACGCCACTAGGCGATCTGAGCAGTTGATTCCGTTTGTATTTTGTTTATTTTGGCCAATAAGCTCAAACGTCCGACCTACGTGATATTTGAACCCCGGAAACCAACACTTAGTAGCATTCGAGGGTACCACTATTAATATACCATTGGGGCGACCAATCTATAGTGTATCATTAAACTATGTATTCGGTATATTTTACACACGAACACAGCAAAACAGTATAAAACATTGCCCCGACCCGCCCCGCGGATGGTCGCAGCCGCTAACCCTCTCTCGCCTTTTCTTTCTCTCGGTCGGACATGATCCCGTCCCATTTGACAAGGGCAGCGGCGCGGTTCCTCACCGCCTGCGCGTTCGCCCCGCTCACCACCTGCATGGCACAGCAGCAGCAGTAGCGGCAGCAGCGGCGGTTGTATCAGCATCATCACGAGCAGCAGCAGCAGCAGCAGCAACAGCAGCAGTAGCAGCAGCAGCAGCAGCAGCAGCAGTAGCAGCAGCACCACCACCACCAGGACCACCACCACCAGGACCAGCACAAGTGACAGGGGCGGCAGCGGCAGCGGCAGCGGCAGCAGTGATGCCACAAAAAAAACAGACAAAACAACAGAGGTCAAATATGCTCATTAACAATAATAGCGTGACGCACATATCATTCGTATCGTGTATTGAGCCTCGAACATTCAGAGCAAGCAAACGAAACGACAAATGCTTTTTAATTTCCCTCCTGTCGCTCCCGCTGCTCTGTGCAGCTTTCACAGACAGCGACAGCAAGCTTGACCTTAGTGGCAGCACCCTTGTTCCCGTTTTCTTACGTTAGTCGGTGATTCCCGATACCCCTTCGTCGTCAGGCAACAGCGTAAGAAAACACACAAAACCAATACACACACTATAAAGACGCAAGCAACGAACAACACACACAGCGAACACGAGCTACAGCAGTACACTACAAGCAAATGAAACACACTACAAAAGGTAACACATGAAAACTGCAAGCCCAAAAATACAATACAAACCGAAGCGCTGTAGTGTACTCCCTCTTTTCCTCCTCCTCCGCCGTCGTTTGCTCCCCCTCCTCCAACTGCTGCTGATGCTGATGCTGCTGCTCTGCGGAACTCCCATCCGATTGAAATAAACACAGCCCCACTGGTTTGCTTATTTTATGTGTTTGCTCATTATGATGGCGAAGAGAAGACATAAAAACTTAAAAACACACCAAACCACTGGATGTATACTTAAGTGCAATACAAACGTTTACTTCCCTCCTGCAGCATCGGTACTACACAGTACATGTGAGTACAGTACATTGTGACCTTCCGTCTTCCTTCCTCACCTCGGTGTACCCGCTGGTCATGATGGCGACCAACAGGTTGAGGTAGACGATCGCCACCAACAGCATGAATATCACGAACATCAGCACCCCGACGGTGTGCAGATACCTGGATGTGTGGTGGATGGCAAGTCACCGCAGGGAAAAGGCACAGTGCCTCAGACGAATTTGATATTATCGAGATTGAGATCAGGGTCGAGATTGACATTATTGCGTACTTTGCTCGAAATTGAGATACGGGATACGGTAACCGAGACGATAAAAATCGACCGAGATCAAACCAATCCAGGTAGTACGTACAATCACACCGAAACCGGTGGCCAACAACCCTTCAACAGGCATTTAACGGTTCTAAAAAAACGTGATTAGAATCTTTCAACTCTCTAGAATCCCTCGAATGGTCCCCGAAAGGTCGCTCACGGCCACTGCAGTGGAGGTGCTCACTTGTCGACGCTGAACGGGACGGCAATCTCGCCCATGGACATGAGGAACAGCGTCGCCATGCTCTCCCAGATGTTGTCGAACCCTTCGTTTCCTCTTAGGAGGGCGAAAAACGCCAGGGCGAATGCTACCTGCAAAACAGCGTGGAACCGGGTGGGGCGGGCGGACGGGCGGGTGACACGTTCGGGGGGGAATTAGAGTATTAACCAAAACATTCCAAAACCTGTTCGGCGCTGCGCTGAGCCACTGTTATGAGCAAACCGTGTCCTCCTGTCCTGGTTCGTTCCGTGGGTACACACCTGGTGAATATTTAGAGTCCCACCTATAACGTCTGCGATATGCACGCGTCAAATGGTCGGGGCGAGACTTGTGTTTGATTTTGTTGAGGATGAGGGAGGGGGAGGGGGCGGGGGGCAGGGGTCTAACAAACGAGAACACTCTCCTTCTGGCATCAAGCAACGGGTGTCAGGGGGGCGGCTGTGGAACATGCCACGCCTTTCGCACGTGCAAAACAGTCCACACCAAGTGATGGGGGGGGGCGGGGTCAAAACCAGTTTGCACCCGTACGGTGTAGGGGCACGGGTAGAGTTTATACGTACCGCATCTCGAGGAGGCATCACTAGGGGGTGTCTCATGTACTATATGCTATAAGGCATCCCTTCGGGGTGTTGTTATATTGAAACCCCAGGCGTGTCGCAAGTCTAAAATGCAGAACACAGGCGTTACCGCGTATACAAGCCAATGCGAGGTTCGTTGCTGTTGTGCCGCTGCTGTGGGGCTGTCTGTGCGTGATGGGCGTGTGTCTTAGAAGCTCAGAGGAAGTATGGGTTCGAATCGCTCACATTGTATCCAGGATGGCACACCCGCTCACACAAGCACACATAAAACCAGTGCGTGGCTGCCACCAAAGGGAGACCTTGAAGCGCGGTCGATGCTGTGTCATGGCTGTCACAAAGCGTAAAGAGCTTGGAGGATGGTGTGGGACAGTGCAAAACAACAGAGGTGAACTTGCACCGCTCTTGGTGTTCCTAGTTCATAGTACTCGCTGTAGGCTCTACGATCTTAGGATGGCGTATACACGCACACATACACACAAACGCCTGAATAAACGTTCATAGTTGTCACCAATACTAAAGCTTGGAGCGAGCGTCCTGTGTAGCGTGCCTGCTTCAACATATACAGTGTGTGAGGGCTGGTGTTGTACTCGTAGCTGGTAGATACAACATCAGAGAAAAACACAAAACAAAATGGCATTGTGGGGGTTTCCATGGGCCCGCTTGGCTCGGCTGGTCGGGACGCATCATACTAATATATTACTCATACTACTGGTGCTGCTGTCGTACCTCGAAGAGGATGAATAGAACCGACCAGCTGGCGGTGTTGACGATCATCATCCGGATCACTGCGATGAATATTCCGGTGGGCCTCCACACCGCCAGGTGCTCCATCAGCCGGGTGAACAAGAACAAGGTCGCCGGGGCCGTCATCACACGCCGCACCTGAAAAACCGTAAAACACAAAAAAAACAGAGAACAGATCCCAAAGCAAAGCACCGAAATAATCGATCAATCATCAATTACTCAATGAGTAAAATGTATATGCGGTAGGGTACACCAGTACCCGGCGTATCCTTGGTGGGCGTACCTAAAATCTATCGGAGTGTCGGGCGTCGGTATTGAGGTCGTACCGAACTTACCGATGTGTCAGGTACCGATACTGAATCCGTACCAAACTTGCTGAAGTGTCCCGTACAGGTGTAGAATTCCTATCAAATCATACGTGAGTGTTCATTAGGTTATTGAGCCCGTACCGAAGGACTTCGGCAGGGTATATCCCCCCCGTATACCCTTACCGAAATGTCGGGCAAAGGTGTTGAGGTCGCTCTGAACTTATCGCAGTGCCAGGTACCGGTATTGAAGCCGGACCGAACTTACCGAAGTGTCGGGTACCGGTATTGATCTCGTACCGAATCTTACCGGAATGTTTTTAAGGGTATTGAGGTTGTACCGACCTTTACTGAGCATTTCGTTAGGGTATTGTCCGAGGAACTACTTCGGGATACTTTGGTACGCGCCCTACAGAAAACTCCCTGCAACCAACCAAACCCAAACATTCAAAAATGAAATAAATACTGCCATCCCCCCCCCAAAACCCAACGTGCTCGGTCCCGGCATTGTAGGGATGCGAGGGTCTATGGTCATACGACTACGGCCGTGCACGATATGAGTACACCCCCTCCCCCACCCCCATTCTCTTCCTGCCACCACCTCACTTACGATCTCTCTCGTTGTATAATGGTTGCCGTTGTCATCGGAATCGTCATCGTTGTCCAATTCCCAGTGAACCCCTCGATCCCAAGGCTTGAACACGGGTATCAGCGCAAGAATTAACACGTACGCGGCCACGGATTGAAGGTTCCAGCCCCCCAGCAAGTACCTTTATACAGGCGGCGTGATAACCGGCAAACGACATAGACGACATACGGACACACGAACAAACGAGTATTATTGTAAGTTTCGAGGTATAGTTTATTCGTTTAATAGCTTCATTTTTGTTTGTTTCTTTCAATATTAAGTTTCATGGTATGTGCCTGGTTTTCGTGTGATCTGTTTTTTTGCATCAAGCACGTGCTCGTTTGATGTGTGCGTGTTTTTCAATTTTTGTTTAGCACGTTTGCCATCGCATTAGCTAGTCCGCGCCATTGAGGATACATTGCCTCTACCTCGTATGATATACCTGGCAGAAGTGTGTGACAAAACAGGTTATATAGCTAAGATTTAGAATCAGCACGGCCATTGGGTGTAAAACGGATGCCCATGGGTGGGACAAACGATTGAATGTGCAGCAACGCATACTAATAACGTAAATTTTCTTTTCTAAAGCTCGGAGCAGCAAAGAGAGGTCGTCTAACGGCGCCCACGTACACACGTGCCAAAGGGCGGGCGGGAGCACGAACACACGCCGTATATGCGCGCCATATGTTGATATCTTAAGGTCAGTTTTTAATCTGTTCAACTTTTAGTCGAATTCGGCTTTTGCCCAACGTAACTATCTCGTAAATAATTTCATGTAACTATAGTACAACGTGCTAGATATGTTACCTGGCCGAGGTATACCCGCCTGTTATACTTTTCTGTAACAAGTATGTACATTACGTTGTTTAGCTACGCGTAGCTTATTCGTTTCTTTGCTTTGGTCGCTTCTCGTTATGCTTTGCTTCCGGTTGCGTGTCGTTGCGTTGCGTAGAGTTTTGTTTCGTTTCGTTCGCTTCGTCCGTTTCGTTTCGTTTTGTAGTTAGCGGTGGGCGGCAAGGAGATATTTATCCGGTAAAACCAAAACAACGATAAATGGTCCGGGGCAGCAGCAAGGAGAACGGGGGAGAGCTTGAGGTTCTGGCAGTGTCGGACAAACGGTCGTTGGCCGCAGCCTTCTTTTGAAGACCTGGTAAAGGCTACTGGCGGGGAAGGAAATGGGGCGGACATGATGGTGCGGAAAGGGGGAGGGGGCGGTGGAGAATACTGTCGGCTAGAGACCAAGCGCCAACAGCACCAGCGGCACCGAAAACACCATAATCCACCGATATTAATGGCACCACCATCACCTAAGAGCAACACCCGATCTAGTACCACCAACACTACCAACACCGCCAGCCACAACGACCGCCACCCCCTCTACCTCCTCTGCCCCCCGAAACCAATGCCACCAAAACCACTAACATCATCATCACCACCATCAGCAACAACATCACCACCGGTGTTTAGTAGCCCTTTCTTACTGTTTGGCACTCTTCGCGGCTCTGAGCTCTCGTCCTTCCTCGACCAACAGGTTGTACAAGGTCAAACCCCAGCACAGCACGCGCATCAGCGCCGCGACCTTCTCCTGCACGCCAACCATAGATCGTTCGACGGCGGCGGTGGCATCAGCTCAGCTGTTTAATAATCGTAAGGTGTTGGGGTGCGCAACCATTTAATAGTTGTGCGATGCCTCCCGGGTGCGACTCAAGCACTACTTGTACTGATAGAAGTATACCCAATGCCTGCGTACGTGTGGACAGCACATGGCTGCAGCACGGAAACACGAAGCGAGATCGTGAATAACAAACGCACGAGCAAGTCAAGACAATCAAGAGAGTCATACATGCACGCAAAGATACAAGAAAGCAAAATACCAAACAACAAACAAGCAAACTCGTAACCCGGCGAAATATCGGCATACCGGTTGCCTTCGACATAACCCTCCCATCAATCCCGTGTCCCCCAAACAGCCCACAAGACGACAATATTCATGGGAATTCTTCGGCTTCAGGTCCATTCATGTCTACTGTAGTAGGTGCACAGTAAATACGCACCAGTACGAGTACGAGAAGCTTAGTTTCGATGGTCCATTAAGCTCGATACACGCCGAGACTACTGTACAAGTTAAGCACCTCTTCCTGACTATCCGGTACCCCGGTTGACGGGCATTGACCGAGGTTTTGACAACACTGCGGGGCAGTTGGCATGGCACACCATACGAATCGAGAGTTGCTACAGTAGAACGTACTGCCAGCCGGTACAACACACCGTAATGTACATCTACCGACAGTGTGTGCGTTTTCCCGAGAAGATCAGGCAACGGTCGCGCACATCCTCGTCACTCCTCTTTCCTCTTTTCTTGAACTCGTTGACCAATCTTTGTCTCTTCTTCGTTTACACGATACGACAACCTACACTGTCTTTCTTCAGGCATTTTGTTATCCATCACCACAAGGGTTATATACAGTCACTCGGTTCCCCCTCGGTGCCTCTTCTCACGGAGACATAGCCTTGGCACGCATCATTCCAACAACATGTACACCGTTTCCGATTTTATCTACAATCCGCGTGACGACCAGTGCAATTTCTAGAGCTTCCCACACACTCCCCCGCTCCTTTGTCCTCCTCCCATCCTCCACCCCCTCTTCTCTCATCCTCTCCACCACTCCGTCCCCGCCAATCATCATCTGAAATCAACAGACACCCCCGTGCCTTCCCGTCCTTCCATCCTCTCCCTCTCCGCCCCTCACACCTCATTTCGCTATTTATTGCCCACAATCGCGATTATCACCCTCCTTATCTCCACCCAATCCCCTACTCTTTCCCTAGCGCCCTCCCGCTACGTAGCGGTTACCATATCATTTTTCCTCTTCCCTCTCCGTCCCCCTTGTCCTCCATCCTCTACCCCACCCCTTTTCCCCTGTCATGGTCACCATACGTATGCCACCCCCATCATCCCCCCTACCCCCCGTCTACCCCCCCCGCCCCCCTTCCTCCTCCCCCCCTTCCCCCCAATCACGTTTTAAAAACAAAACAGCAAACAAAGCAAAACCGGTAGCTGACCATACTGTCGTTGTAGCTGCAGTTTTCACATATGATGAAGCCCATAACGAAGCTCACGGACAGGGCAAGGTACCTCCCGAGCTCCCAAACGTAGTACCTGTTTTGTTCATGAAGGGCACCATCCGTACCGTAGGGGGAGCAATGTTGAACTGTTTCGTGCCTTCTCTCTTTGTTTGTTTTAGATGCTAGTGTGTATTTTCGTCGTGTTTTTACGGTACAAGGGTTTAAACAGTTTTGTCGAATGACATCATCTTCCGAAACAGGGTGTCCCTTTTGGGGTATATATTGTTATATGTCGAAGTTTGGCATTGACTGGTTTAAACTGTTAGCGGTAGTGCTGTGATAAAAGGCTAGGATTGGGGTTTATCACTCGGCGCATATTGTACGCAAGCGTAGGCGTAGCCAGACGCGGTAACCGACACACTGCGCCGAAAAGTACAGCAAGAAGGAGTCCTTACCTGTGTCCAAAGATGGACCACTTGAGGGCGACCACCATCTGGACGGCCTTCACCTCGAACAGCTCGGGCCGCTCCGTACTGAGCAGGATGGTCAGAGCGCAACGGCCCGGGGGTGTCTGCGAACACCACAGTAGTAGCACGCGATACCACTCAGGAGATCAGTTTGTTGAACTGCGTTCTTATATGAGGCAGGGTGTGTCTAACACTACAGTACAGTATATCCAGTGTAAAGGAAAACATTTGTAGGAATCGGGAATCGATATGAGAATAATCTGCAGTTTGTTGTAGAGAGCATTCGGCGGTATGGTTCATATTATTTGGCTGAGTACGCACGTAGCTCACTTTGACAGCAGCAACTGGCGTTGCTTGGTCGATCGCGCTTGTGGGAATACCAAGTGGATACCGCGCGGAACAATGCTGGTAAACTGGTAGAACATAAGAACAGACACGGCTGTTGCTTGCAGCTAGACAGCGGTCGCTCGCTGGGCCAGGTATTTCGTGGCTTGTAGAGTTCATCACTAGACGGCAAATCGCGGGATTAGCGAGAGCTGAAAGCAACATCGTATGTGGAGCGCTTCATGCGAGGCACAGGCAGCGAGCGTGGAAGCGTCGACACCGTGCATCGCATCGACCGGTATGGTTTTACGTGCATATACGAGTGGTTATTTGTCTCCTCAATCATCGACACTGATGGGCTGAGAGCGTGTGCGTTTGGAAACAGTTCGAGCGAGTTGTGTTACTTGTGCAAAAAGCAAAAGCGGGGGAATTGCAACAAATTCCACGTCATGATCCAATGTCAAAGAATTATCACATTGTTTTGTCTGCTGAAACAGCAGTACGAATATGTTCAATTTAAACAGCTGTGTGCAGTGTCACTGGGTAATCTTGCTGGTACCTCTTCCGCAGTTGCGATGGGGCGAATATTACGTATATGTTCACATTGCCCCCTGACTGAACAGCATGATGAAGAATTGCATACGTCAGAAAATGTGATCAGTTAATCAGTGGAATCTCGGCCCGTATAGCAGCGGAGCAAGTACAGGCATATATGTATATGTGATGTCGACGTCGCGGCAAGACGACGATGGAATGGAATACAGCAGTACTGTTGCGATAAATACAACGTGGCATACTGAACGAGTGATTCCCCACGCGGACTGCTGGATAAGAGATACTCTTGACAGCCAAAACTTACGTGCACGATAAATATACTGTTAGGTGCGCGGGTCTTCCCCTTAGCGACCAAAAAAAAGTGGCACGATAAAATGGATGATTGTTTTACCAGACGTAACATCCAACAGACTGGACAATTGTCAGCAAAACCAAAAAGTCAATTTGCCCCAAAATAACTTGAATATAGTATACTAGAAAATCTACATGGCATCGGCTATAACTCTTGATACGTCACGAATTGGGCATTCAAGGTGCGCCAAGCTACGTAAAACGGTATGTTCTAATGTTTCAGAGCAACCGAAATGTTTTTCCGTGTCATACGGACGAAGCAAACAGCGAAATATGCGATTTCAAGCGTTTTTCTGGCTATATTGTTCCCCTGTCGATCTATCCAACCGATATATGAAAACGAGGCACTCGAACACAAGTTCAGGTTATCGCGAAGACGGAGCAGAAGGAATCACCCCGATAGCACACTCGAGTAAAGAGTACGAGTTCATAAAAAACGCCCTGTTCTGATATAATATTATACCACATCATAATATGGGAAATTCGAGACCAAACAAAAAAAAACGAAGAGGGATCGGCAGGACTAAAAAAAGCAACGAAGCTGTTTTCGCTCGCACGGGGAAAACGATTGGAGAAGCCGGTCGGGACAAGCGCGGTGAGAACATCGCGGAGCGCCACCACAGTCATGCGTTGCAGCGACGTCATGACAGTGCTGCCCGCGCACGCGAGGAGGCTGTTGCCCAATGTGCTGCCGAGACCGAAGCTTGACAATCCGCCGAGACTCAGGCGGAAGAGCAAACACTGTCAACAGAAACCGAGCAGCACATTGAGTCGATTGTCGAGCTTAGGCCTCAGCATCGGATATGTCGGCCGCAGCACCGCAGCAGCAGCAAGAGAAGGTGGAGATGGAAAGGGGCGATGCCGCGGCGGGCACCTATATTCTTGGTACCGGCAATGAAGTACACTCACGCGCACGGCTACAGCAGCTGCTGCAGCAGCAGCTGCTGCTGCTGCTGCTGCTGCTGCTGTTGCGGATGATTTTTTGCCATGCCTCGACCCGTCCTGTTTTTGACGAACACAGAACAGACGCCAACGGAAGAGGATCGAGGCCATCTCCACAGCAACAGCAGCTGCAGCAGCTATAACCGTGCGCGTCAGGGTCCTTTCATTGCCGGTACCAGCAGTATATGTGCCCGCGCGGGGCATCGCCACCTTCCATCTCCACCTCCTCTTGCTGCTGCTGCGATGCTGCGGCCTATATATATACTGCTTCGATGCTGCGGTCCATACATACGATTTTTCCTATTTTCGAGTTTTGGTCTCTAATGAAAAAAAATGATGACGGCTGCTGTCAATTTGCTTCGTTGTGGTTGGTCCAAAAAAACGAAATTCATCTCTGCGCACAACGGTCAATGGACACTTATATTGCTGGTACCGGCTATAAAAGCAAGGAGACCCGCGCACCTAACTGTGACATAATGAACGAGTGATTCCCCACGCGGACTGCTGGGTGAGAGATAATCTTGACAGCCAAAACGTACGTGCACGATAAATATAACGTGGCATCGTGAACGAGTGATTCCCCATGCGGACTGCTGGGTGAGAGATATTCTTCACAGCCAAACGTACGTGCACGATACTTTGTTTTATGCTTAGAGAAAACTTTGAGCCAGGTATTTGCAATTCCCATATAGTGTGCCTCGTAGGTGAAAACTGATGAATGTCTTGATTTGGTATGGATCAAACAACTTACAAAAACAAAGAATTGATAGTATATATATACGTACTACGGTAATAGTTTCAAGGGCTATCGCGCTATCGCGTATTTTACCACGCGCTGCTCCTAGCCGGAATCATCACCTGTTTTCGTCCTATTTTCCTCCTCAAGTCCCAACTGGGTTAATATATGCGGTCCGGTTGCGGACACAATAAAACAAAACAATTACAATGTGTTGTTCGTTCATTCGTATAATCCCATCAGCCACCACACCCATGTCTCCGGTACTACTGTAGTACGATAGACAGAGGAGAGGGTGAAGCAAATACTGTACTTTTTTCGCCGCGGGCGAAGTTTTATGATGAACCTAAACACGTTCGTCTCCCCCACTGCGGAAGGCAGCCTTGACACTTCCCTGACACTTCCCTGGCCTCTTAGCCTACTCTCAGCTCTTCATTGCCGACGAGAAAGTTATGGTTTCGGGATCGGTTCTGGATTTTGTTGTCTTCTTTGTTTCTTGGATTCAGTTCTTCGATTCATCCAAAACAAAAGTGGTGCATCACGAAAAAGGCACAAATCACACCCACTAGGCAGCGCAGCGCCTTGCTGTGTACCGTGGTGCTGTGCTTTCTCTTTCGAACCTACAAACCGCTTTATTTTGATGTCCTGGAGCACGGAGCTCTTGGCATTTCCAAGTCACCTGTGTCCTCCTTAACTCATGTGCAATCTGTTATTTTCTTTCACACTATGTTGTGCCTTGATGAGCGAGCGTAGCGGGTGGAACCGCCCGCGACGCGAAGCGCCTTGTAGTGTTTTACAGTAATGTGCACGCGCGCGCGCTTCAAACTCCGACCTTTGTGACGCATACGGATACATCCGCACAACCCGCACTGAGTTAAATATACTGCACACGCACCTTGCAGACTAATCCAAAACACCCGCGTTACCCGCGGTGCACCAGGTTGTAGACAAACAACACCCAATGTGCAGCAGTGCTGCTGTAATACTGAATTGCTGCATTGCTGGTACTGCTATACTGCTGTACTGCTGCTGCTGCTGCGATGAGTGCCTTTCGGGGTCGCTCTGCTGCTGTTGCCTCGACCCACGTCGAGATCGCTCTGCTGTTGGTATTGGCAATTAATCCCTCAAGCACGCGAGTAGCGTCCATAACAGAGACAGCGCATATGATGGGAACGCAAAGAATCGCATGCCGGGTCGTGCCCATGGCACCTGCTGCTGCTGCTGCTGTTATTGCCGAGAGTGGCGAGGATGCTGAAACACACGACAGTTCCTCAGTACTTTGGGATTCTCGGTACTGAGTGAGATTCCAATCATTAGACCCCTTCGTTGGATCGGGAGTGTACATTATTTGACTTTTTCGTTGAAGCGTCCGCGACATGTCGTGGCCGACATGCCACGACATGCCACGGACACTGCCACGATATGCCGCACTATGCCGATACATGCCACGGATGCTTCCACCACATCCCGCGGAACAACTTCCGTGGCAAGACTCGCGGCAAGGCCCGTGATAAGAGGCACGGCAGTGTCCACGGCATGCGATGACATACTGCGGCATGTCGCAACATCTGCCACGACATACCGCGGAACGTCTGCATTGGCAAGGCCCACGGCAAGGTCCGCAACAAGACCCCCAGCAAGTGTCGTGGCAAGTGTCGCCCCTAGTGTCGTGGCAAGTGTCATGGCGAGTGTCGCTGTAAGTGTCGCGGCGAGTGTCATGGAAATTGTCGCAAGAACGCCTGGGACAAGTGTCGTGCCAAGTGTCGAGGCAAGTGTTACGGCGAGTGTCGCGCAATCACCGTGGTAAGTGTGGTGGATGGTGTCGCGGGTCGCGTCGCGGCAAGACCTGCGACAATACATCTATCAAGCCAGCACAGTAACTCTTTTCCCCACAATACCGGCCTGTTTTTACGCTGTAAGGGGGATGGTAAGCAGTCTACTCAACTTGCCAAGCTAATATATTCCATCCATGTTCACCTCTCGATAGTGAATCTTAACAAAGGTGTTGTTCTTGGCGTCTACAGACGACCCTCCGACCCGAACACTAATGCTAGCCCTAAGTCAGTGGTATGTGCTTGGGTGCTGTGCTTGGTAAAGCTCTAGGTTGGATGCTGTGCTCGAAAATACTCCAGGTTGATTGAGTCCCCTATGATATGCTCCTACTGTAAGCTAGTCAGAGTGCGCGATTGGTTACCTTACGAATATTCACATCAGCAAGTGACTACTACTGGAGGCCGCAACACTTGTCACGACATTTTCCACGACATTTCCCTCGACACTTGCCGCGGCGCTTGCGGTGGTGTTTGCCGCGACCCTTGCCGATTCTTTGGACTACATGTATGAAAACATGGTTGTTAAGGGTTCGTAGAACGTGTGATGTAACGCCTCTGGCAGGCTGTACAAAAGTCGTGTATAGGGGATGCTCACGTCAGGTTGATCGCCTCCCACGATGGTCACCGCTGTATGTTTTCCCTGTTATGTTTGGCCCCTGGTTGCCCTGAAGATATCATACAGCTGAATACGCGATAGAGCGTATGGAGAAGGAAATGTTGATATTGTTTTCGAGCTATGTGGGTAGTGTTGATTTGAGTGCCGTTTTCGCCAATATATGGCATACGTTGTCGGACTAGGATAACCCAAGTTTATATTAATGTATGGTGAGCTACAGTACGATACCATATGATACGATACGGTGGCAACCGCAACAACATCAACAACACCACTACCATCACCATCAGAACCGACAGAAACAACAGCAGCAACAACCTCAATCGCAACGACACCACCATCACCATCACTACAGTACCACCAACACAAAAAACTGCAGTGGTAACACCGGCAACAGGAACATAACTACAGCAGCACCAACACCAGTTACAACTTTACTTTACGTTTAGAACAACGGCATACCATTACCATACCTCGGGCGACCCGTAAAGAAGCTTGATGTCGTACGTATGCTCCGACCACCCGGTGGGCGTGACGTTAAACCTGTCAGCCGTGTCCCACGATACCGTTGCTGAGTTCTCCTTCTTCTCGAAGCCCCCCAGCACCTGCGTGTAAAATCGCGGTTGGGTGGTGTTGTTTTTGTTATCTCCAAGTAGCTCATTGGCATCCATCAGCCGGGATCACGAAACGGTACAACAAGGAACCCGCTACAATAGGTAGATAGCAAAACAAGTCGGTTGGGGTATCATAATGATAGCCATGTCACGGCACGTTGTTAAAGCCGTGTGGGTCTGCAAGTGTGTGTGCACAGCCCCCCCGCGCAATCGCGCGAGCTTTGCATACCACGCGCAGTCAGTAGTGGTTGGCGTGTCTCGGACCTCCATTATGGCTCTTGATTTCTGTTTCTGCGCCGTTTGGTTCGAGAGACCTACGCGCGTGACCCCGGACAGCTGTGCTCAAGACAATACCGATATCGGCGTGCATGGATATCAGCAAGGCCCATACAGTATTATTCGCATAGTGACCGATAAGAACAGCACAAACTCAGCAGCAGCAGAAAAACAGTACCGACATCAATAGCGGCAACAACATCAACTATCACAGCTAAAAGGCAGCGGTCCCCTAGCTCAAAAGCCCCAAACCGGTCTCCTGGCACACCCGTCCCCTCGTGCAGCAGAGCCATCAACAACAACACCCCCACATTCACCACCGCCAACTCCAGTGCCCTCCCCATGACCGCCATTTCCACCACGACAATAGGCCATCACCACCAACACCGTGACCACCACCATCACCCCCTATGCCACGACCACGATCACCTTTTTCTCGCTCTACCGCCACCAACAACATCATCACCACCACCACAAGAAATGCTATACCTCTGGCAGCAGCTCTGGCCACGTCTTTGCGACAAGCATCAGGTCTTTGTTGTTGTCGCGGAAGAGATCTTCCCGCTTGGAGGCGACACACGTGGGGCTGGCGTTGTCATATCTGTACATGAGCGCGAACGAGAGTGGGAGAGAGAGAGAGAGAGAGAAATAGAGAGAGAGAGAGAGAGAGAGAGACAGCCAGACAGACAGACACTTCGTGGTGTCAAGGGTTGTGAAACAGTGGTTGTGATTGCACGAGTCGGGGGATGTCTATGTTTTTACATTACACGCATACTTGTCTTAGCTCCGATGGGATATTTCAAAGGGAAACCGAGTGGAACCCAAACGACGATTGAGGCATTGCCCACACGGAGCCGTCCAGGCTGCTTACGCACGAGGTATGTGTCCGAAGCCAAGCTCATGGAGAAGAATCTTCCGACACACAGGCCGCACGCCAATACCTGTTCTGCTGCACGCGCTTGCTGGACAGCGGGCAAGACCGCCCTTCTCGTTGTTCAGGTCGCTATACCTGGGTGCCTAAACGCCTACGCACTAGAAACAGCTCCGTGCGGTGTGCGATAATGACCCATCCCTGATTCAAAATGCACCAGCAACTCGATATAGACCCCTGTAGGTACAAGAGCTGTACAGTCTTGTGTAATTCGGTGGGAAATTGCTTACTTGGACCTGTTGTAGAGTGGGACGTCATGATGTATTGGTGAAAATCGTTTTGTTTCTTTTCTTCAAAGCAATGTAGATTTCCCTCTCGCTTGCAGCTTACCCCATGAGCCACTTAGCAATGTCATGATGGTTGTGAAGGACGGCCACTCCCAGGGGCGACAGTGACCGAGCACTCTTCTGCAGCCCCCGCACGCGCCATGACTTCACCGCGCCCATGTGCGCGGCCATAACTAAACAGTTGCTCTGCATCTGTGAGATGAGGGCAGGACAGGATGGGGTGTGATAGTGTACGGGATGGGAGTGTACGTGGGGTGGGATGATATATGAGGTAGGATAGGATGGAAAAAATGGTGCATTATCGGATTGGATGGGATGAGATAGGATGCGATGGGAATGCATAGGGTAGGATGGGAGGAAGTGGGATGGGAAGATACACGATATGAGGTGGGACGATACGGGATGGACAGGATGGAATGGGATGGTAGGTGGGATGGAAGTTCCATCCCACATACCAATGGAAGCATAGGATATATGGGATAGGATGGGAGTTGACGAGATTATTTAACCTTACGCCCCCTCTCAGTTGTGCCGTAGCCCCAACCCCTCCCACCCCATCCTCACCGTCTTGAAAGCGTTCAACCAATCCGCTCTGGCTGAGACGACCCAAGAGTGAGTACTTATCCATTTCACAGTGTCAATGTTCCCGTGGAGGATAGCAAAGTGGAGGGGCAGGGCTCCGAAATTGTCGCGGTCCTTCAGCGACAACCCGCATTCCTCCACCAAGTACCTGAGAGTGCAAGCAGCGGCCGTACGGAGATAGGGGTTGCGGGTTGGGAGTTTGGAGGTGGGGGTTGGGGTTCTGAGGCCGGCGGTAGAGGGAGTGGGGTTGACTTAGGGGGCGGAGGTGCGGCGGCGGTAAGGGGGGGGGGTGCGATGGCGGGTGGGGGGGCGGGAGGGGGGATATGGGGGTAGGGAGTGGAGGTTGGGTGCGGCGGTTGTGGAGGATAGGGGTTGGGAGTTCCGAATATACGCCACGAAAACCCAGATAAGCCGCACTCACTGATTTAGTGTTAGAGCATACTGAAGCGCTCGGCACAGTATTTCCACCTCACGGGCGAGGGCGGGGGCGGGAGTAAGATCGATCAGGTCACGGACATTTTTTACCGCAGCAGCAGAAAAGTCGGGCTAAAAACTATAATATTAAGAACAAGAGCAAGAGCGAATGCAAGCGAGCAAGCCCAACCCCGAGACCCAAACCCAAGCGCGAAAAAACCCCACCAAGCCCAGGCCCAAGCCCAATCCGATGGCCTCATTCAACCATAAACATTTCCACGTCAACCCTAAAACCCTCAACCCCATACCCAACCCCAATCTCAAGCACAGCCGTAACCCTGACACCAGTCCCAGCCCGAATCTCAAAAACACCAGGACCAACGCCCAAACGGGTAGGGTGGATCGTAAATGATCCGAGTCTGGTGGGAAGGCTTCTTGGCCTGGGTTTTGTTAGTGTACGAGCTGCGGCAAGTTCCACACTACCCGGAGAGTTTACTCTTCGGGTGGCTATCCCCACCGCACCGGGCCCCTTCGGGGGTCAGGTCGGGTCAACATGCTCAAGTCTCCGGAGTAGTAGACAGCAAGGGCTGATACTGCCGAGGGGGCATGGAGTGAATTGACACACGACACGAAGTGAGACGTGGAAGTGTGGAGGGCGTAAGCTTTATTTTGACCCATCCGCCGGAGGATAAAAAAAAAACCACACCCCAGCCTCAGCAAGGCTCTCACTTGAGCATGGGGGGCGGGTCCGTTCCCGCGGCCAGACACCACAAGGAACACCAACGTCTGCCCCGACCCACAAACCTCAGCCACAACCCCCAAGTCCAACCCTAAAATTCCAATCGAAACCTCACAAGCCCCAAGGAATCTCTCCCTTGACCATGGCGATGGCACACCTCTCACGCGCGGAAGGGTATCACCAGGAACATAACCGACGGGCTCAACGCAAACTTCCGATGACACCCCCAATCCCGACCATACACCCAACTCTAACCCCAATCCCTAGTTCAAGAAGGATTTTATCTCACTCTAGCATGGGGATGGCTTCCTTGCTGCAATTGGACACCACTACGAACAGCGCGTTCTGCCCCACGAGGTTCCGGGTGTTGATGTCCGCTCCCTTCTGCAACAAAAACCGCAGCATAACGCCGTCGTCCCCCTTCTCCATGAACGCCACGCTGAACCACACCAGGGGTATGCCGGCCTCGTTTTCCAGGTTGATGTCCATGTGCTGACGTTTGAGGTTGTATTGTGGGTTGTACGGCATACGGGGGGTTAGGTTAGGTTGGAGTGTTGCTGTGGTGTTTGTGGACGGGCGGAGTGGGGTGGGTGGGAGTGGTGGCGGATGAGGGTTGGCTAGTAGTCTTCACGGTCATTTCAATCCCAGGGATGGGTGCCGCGCTGAGAGCGCACTCAGCACGGAGTTTATCCCGGGCGAGGCCGCACTAGGGGCATGCCGGCCATTGTGTTCCACGTTACCATCGATGTGGTGGGGCCTGGAGGTTTGAGTTCGGATAATGGTACTATTTGCGGACTTGCGGGGGTAGGGATGGTTGTCGGGGGGGGGTATTTGGTTTTGGGGTGGAGGTTAACGTTGGGGTGAGGGGGTATGAGTTGGGGGTGCAGATTGGGAGGGGAGTTGGTGCGAGGATGGAGATAGGTCATGGAGTTGGGGAGGGTCGGGACGGAACGAGTGGGATAAGGCCGGTGAGCGAGATACATACCTGGTATACTATCATAGAACAAACCATGGGCTAGCAATGTCTGGCCCTCCCGTTTGGGCCAAACCGTGTTTAGCACACACCATGGAATTACAATCGAACTTCCTCTCGGTTTTCGCTCGGGTCAAGCCGTGCTTAGCACGAGGAATGGAATAGCAACCCCTGATCCTCCCGTTTGGGGTGAGCTGTACTTAGCACAAATCATGGAGTAGCAACGGAGGGGCCTGTCGCTTCTCGTTTGGGTCGAGCCATGGTTGACCCCACCCAAGACATGGTGCCTGCCTCACGCTACAAAAGACAAGAAGGAAACATGGCACGACCGTGGAGGACATACATACATACATCACCCTGACAAGGAGATATGGTAGACCAGGCATATACATCGATTGAGATGGAGAACTACCCGGTATCGAACAGGACAAAAGAGTTCGCAGAAACAACAGTGTATGTGATATTCGATCATCGCTCGTCGCTTTGCAACTGTACCCCGGGTGGCGGCAAAATGCTTGAAACTACAGTTGAAGCCGTTTTGCAGTGGAACAAAAACAGGCTGTTAAACTGTACCTGGTACCATATATGGTTGTTATTAGCCGCCCCAGTAGTACTGACTGTATACGCCGCCCCGCACAATGCCACTAGTTCACACCCACACCCCCATTTCTGGATGTACATGGTTCAGGGCAAATGGTAGCAGATCTCTACGGATATGATTCAGGGCAAACATTAGTAGATCTCGACTGGTATACGAAGTACGCGATCTGCACGCTATACGCGTATCACCAGCACGTGTTTGTAGAATGGGACCCCTGATTTCCATCATCGAGCGTATGTGGTCCGGGTGGGATGTATATGATATGTCTGGTCTATCAAACTATTTGCATGATGTCACTCGTTATCGCCACAATTTGAAGCACTATTGGGTACGGTCTACACAATAGGACACTATACCTGTTCGTCCAGGAAGTACTCCACCAGGGAGTATTGCTTGTACCGCACCGCCGCTCGCAACAAGTTGGGCTTGTCGGGGTACGCTGGAAATTTCTCCAGAAACCTGGTGAAAGGGGGGCCAAAGGCAGGGGACAAGGACAGGTGTAGGGGGGAGGGGAGAGGGAAGGGGCAGGTATGGAGGGGGGGGGGAAGGGGAGGGGCAGGGGTAGGGGTAGGGGGTAGGGGTGGGGTAATACTAACGTAGGAACATATGTAATTGGTAAGGCGTAAATGTGGCGGTAGGGGTACCGGTAGGAAGAAGGTAGGCGTACCTCCCGCCCCCTTCTCCACTATCCCTGTCTTTGTGGAACTACCTCCTCCTCCCGTATATCTCCCCCTCCTTCCCCCTCTAACTCCCCCCATTCCCCCACGTTCGCCCTGCGTCTGGTCAGCTGTGTGCGCGTCCACGGCCACTAGACATACACCAACAAAGTAATATTCAACAACAACAACAGCAACAACAGCAACAACAGCAACAGCAACAGCAACAGCAACAGCAACAGCAACAGCAACATTGTTGTTGTTGTTGTTGTTGTTGTTGTGGTTGTTGTGGTTGATGTTGTTGATGTTGTTGTTGTTGCTGTTGTTGTTGTTGTTGTTGTTGGTGTTGTTGTTGTTGTTGTTGTTGTTGTTGTTGTTGTTGTTGTTGTTGTTGTTGTTGTTTTGTTGTTGTTGTTGTTGTGCAACAGCAACAGCAACAGCAACA
>MEHQ01000204.1:0-51647 GCA_008828725.1 Saccharina japonica | reverse complement strand
CAACAACAACAACAACAACAACAACAACAACAACAACAACAACAACAACAACAACAACAACAACAACAACAACAACAACAACAACAACAACAACAACAACAACAACAACAACAACAACAACAACAACAACAACAACAACAACAACAACAACAACAACAACAACAACAACAAGAACAACAACAAGAACAACAACAACAACAACAACAACAACAACAACAACAACAACAACAACAACAACAACAACAACAACAACAACAACAACAACAACAACACCACCTCGCCCTCTCGGCTCTCACTTTCGGGTGCCCAGCACGTCGCCGATCCTAGCGAACTGCAGCGGTACCCACTTCCCCACCAAACGCTCCCACCTGCAACAGAAGGGCAACGCACAGCACAAGGATAGACGGTATCATAAGTCACGTGGAGCCGGTTCTAGACCCCCTGCACCTCACGGCCACCCCTGACTTGACCTCCAAGAAATACGTGTGGCTCAGCGTTGTCACATCCGACAAAACGGAGAGGGAGGGCGACATTACCGATGTTTGCTTGATTGACACGAACTCGTATCCTTCCGTGTATAATGCGAGCGCTATGGATAGGTTGAAGCAAACTCGAGAGTGTAAAATGAAAGTGGCAGGAAAATGCATCGAGCGAGAAAACAAACACGCACGAGATCAATCGGCAAACTTCACCCGACCGACGCAAACACCCTTGGAATAAAACCGATTTTGTTTTCGTAAGAGAGGAAAACCAGTGAGCAAACGCACCGGTCAACCGCGGGGGAAGTGCCCCTCGAAGCCCCCTTCTTGCTCCATACTTGCTTCCTCCGCGAGCTTGCCCTTAGATGCTCCTTGGAGTGTTGAGAGTGGCTGCAGCAACACCATAGTATATGTGCGAAGTATGCACGTTCATAAAAATACGTACAAAGTTCGTGCATATTTTGGTCCAGGTATACATTTTGAGTCACCCCGAGTTACGTTACCACAGTCAGTCGCACGTTAGAGAAAATTCAAGAATGCGCGGGGGGCAGCGGTTTCATCCGAGGACAGCGAGGCAACGAGCACAAGCGAAGGGAGGATGGAGGGGGGAGAGGTCGTCAGCAACACGAACCAGCAATGGTCTTCACCGCGACGATATCGGCGCAGAAGCTTGAGGCCATCACCTGCTCACACAATATGGACGACCGACATTGCGAACAATAATAAACGCAGCTGTTCATCAGACAGGCGTGAGGTGTGAGATGTGCAACCGGGCAAGCGCACAAACACCACGCCCTTCGTATTATAGTCAGAATCCCCTCCCCGCGCCCCCGTTCTAAATCTCCCAGCACCAACCAAACGACCGTGGAACTAACAAGCTATAATCAACCGATGTCGCCTCTTCCCCCCCCACCCCCACCACTGCCATCACCACAACATACCCGCAGCTTGTTTTACTAAACCACGACGTCAGCCTTTCCCCCCTCCTGCTTCCGACGGTACAAGCACTAGCCCGGCTTGACCCGACACGCGCCGCACCTATCAGAGCCCCTTACGCCCCGGCACCATTCGCAATCGCAATCCGTTCGCCCCCACCGCCGGAACGCAGACGCCACCCTTCGCCATAGCGCCACCCTGTTATCTCCAACACCACCAACACCACCCGCGCCGCCGCCGCCGCCGCCGCCGCCACCACTACCACCACCACCATCGTCAGCATCTCCATCGATCGAAGTTTGCTGCGTGCCTGGAGATCCAACTGCGCTCGCCGGCGCAGTCACGGTAGTGGCGTCGAAGTCAAGGGCGCCCAGGACCAGGTTGTTTTGCCTCTTCGACCTTTGTTCGATTTTCCGTGTCGAGGGTTGACGTATGGGGGGTCGGCGTGGGAGCGGGGGTGTGACTGAGGGTGGAGTGTTGTAATGGCGAGATACGTGTCTGTGGCTTGTGATATGGCTGCTGAGGTATATCACACAGCAGTCTAAAGATGAAGTAAGGAAGTACTCAGTCGGCGTCACCCGATTGGTATCATGGGCTTCTTCTCCGCAGAGTTGGTAAAATACGCGGCGCGCCAAGGTCAATTGCGTTGATCACAGGCGGTCGAGAAACGGAAACGATGGACGATAGCACGAGGGGAAGCGAGTTGCGAGATGGTCGATCGATCTATTACAGCTAAACACGTTTTGAGAACAACACACACACAGGAACCGGTAGAACAGAACAACGCCACGTACACGCGAACAAGGATGTGGGGGCTCCCAACTCACACGAAGGCGTAACCTAACCCCACATCAATCTACACACGCTGCCGATGGGTAAAACAAACTCAGTACACGGCTGTCCTTTTACAGCCAATATCAGATGACTATGCCCCCACAGCGAATCGATAGGCGCCTGCCTACTGCTGTGTAGCAAAAAGGTATAGCAATCTTTAGTACGAGAGCGGGATTGGAAGCGAGGGGGGGAGAGGGTTGGGGTTGGGTGGGATCGGGTAGGGTTGGGTTGGGACGGTATGCTATTAGGTGGGGTTTGGGTTGTGTTTGGTTGGGGTAGGGGGGTGAGCGAGCGAGGTAGTGGTTGGAGCCCGGGGCAAGCGAAAGTAAAAAACAAAACTAAAAGAGCGAGACTTCTTTCAAATTTGATGGGACGAATGGTTTAAGGGGGAGAAGAGGGGTGAACAGTTCCCTCTCGTCTTCAAGTCACATAATCGACGGAAAAACGGCATAGCAGCCAACCGGCGGCCACAAGTAGACGACGTAACTAATACCGACCGCATTTAGTGCGGACGTTCACGTGTCGGTGGTAGTGCTGGAGATGGAAATAAACAAACGAAGAGCGGCGACGTGCTCGTGATGAGAGCTACTATTTGCAGTACGAGGGGTTTTATCTCGGGGACAAAAACCACCCACAATAACTGTTTCCTGACCCCTGTTCCTCCCTGACACAAGCACGTCTCTTTGTTTGTTTTACAACGCTATAAGAGCTCACACCAGGTCCCGAAAAATATATTTTGTGCTCTACCACGCCCAAGACATTAAAAGCTTGGAACACAACCAAGCACGCTTACAAACACTGCGTGACGCACAAGGCATAATATTCAACACACAATACACAATATCCATAAAAAATACGAATCGAGAAACACAACACCCAAGACATCCGACACACCACATTAGACACAAGACGCAAGACGTCATAAAATGCACAAAATATCACACGCTATAAAAATTGGACGATACACACGCCAGAAAAACAAACCCACAGAACACACAAGACAAACAGACCCCAAGATGCAACGCCTAAGACGCAACACACAACATATAAGAGCCAGCCAGTAAACTGCTGCCTGATACCAAGGGAACACGATATGCAAAAAAAAACAAACAAACACCACTCGACCACCCCCCCCCCTCTCTCCGCCACACATACTCACCGGTAGAAGTCAGCAGAACCCGTGCTCTTTTGCGAGATCAATCTGCTGTCGCGCCCCCGGCCAGTGCCGCTTTCGCCCCCGCCTCCATCCCCTCCCCCGCTCCCACCCTCACTCCCACTCTCATCCCCACTGCCGCCCCTGCCCTGTAATAGCCCGCCTCTTCCACGCAGTGTTTTGCTGCTGCAGTTATAACCGTCGTCATCCTTGTCCGCATCGTAAACACCCTTGTTGCACGGGCACAATTGTTTTTCGGACCCGTCGATGTTTTCTTGGACATCGGCCTCGGTGGAAGCCTTGGGGGTATATAGCGTAACCCGACGCAGGGAAAACACATATGAACAGCACAAATAGCGGTGTAGGGGAGGAAGGGGTGAGGGCGGGGGGTGCTGGTGCTGGTGGTGGTGGTGCTGCTGGTGGTATCGGTGGTGGTGATGGTTGTGGTGCGGAGGTGGCGGTGATGGGTGCCACTGCGGTTTGATTCCATTGGCTCGTCGAGTTGACTAAATTATTGGCTGGTTGTTTGGTTGACCGATCGGTTGGTTCATTGGTTGATTGATCGATTGCTTGATTGATTGATTGCTAAATTAGTCAGTCAATACCGTATGATTGGTTGGGTGATTGGTTGATTGATTTGATGGATCAACCGACGAACCCCTTATACCCACTACTTCGAGACTAACCTCTCGCCAAGCCGTTTTCAGGCACGAAGTTTGGCGAAAAGACCGTGAACTAAAAGCAAAACCCCTCACCCGGTTTCTGTTAACCGCTCCGATAGCCCCCGCCCCCTTCCCAGCCCCAGCCGTCTCCCCTGCATCGACCTCGGCGCCGTCGTCCATGCAGAGCGGATGCCACATGTTCCACGCCTCCATCTCCCGCCCCCCGTTCAATTCAGTTAGAGGCGCCGCCTGAGGCCCTGCCCGGGCTGGCATATGTAGCGCGGTCTGTAGCGCGGTCGGTGACACCGTCTGTGACGCCGTCTGTGCCGCCTTCTGTGACGACGTCTGTGACGGCGTCTTTGACGGCGTCTGTGACGGGGTCGTGGGCGTCGCTTCCCGCTTGAGGTTGCTGATTAGCGCTGACCTTGCGTCTGAGGGCTGGATCCCAAGCCTCTCCGTAGAGCCCTCCGGCCTGTCTGGTGATCCCGTGAAAAATATCAAGAAGCTGACCCGGAAGAAGTGCCTGATAACTGCTGGAAACGTGTTTTTGATTAAAAGGGGTCAGCAACAAATGAATAGGTTAACTATTGAGATCGCCTGAATTGCACGCCGACTTGTCCAGTCGCCATATTTTCCCTTTATATATTGTTGTTGTTGTCGCTTGTTGTGGTGGTGGACGTTAGGCATTCTACGAGTAAGCGGTGCTACAACAGCGACGAAGACGTACAGCGATCACCAGCACCAGCACCAGCGAACGGGAGAACATCGTGATGCAGCATACCACTCCGGATGGACATGTAAGGGCTGTCTGGCTACTTTTAATACTACAGTAGCACTAAAACGAGATTTGTAGTTTGCGTCGCTCTGCTCATATCTTACGAGTACGAAGTGTCGTCTCTCGTCATCTGCGTACACATACAGTACGCAACACCACAGAATATCATGTATTGGGCTAGACTCAAATTCGGAGGAAGGGTTCTCTTAGTAGAACACAAACATACCCCCCTCGGCGAATGTTCTCCTGCTTCGGTGCTTTCAAGTTACTACAAAACCAGCAAGAGTAGTGGGCAATCGTGAACATATTTTCCATGTGTCCTACAGCAGCAGTAATACGACCACAGAGCGTGAACCAGACAGGCCTAGGATCAAGAAAAGTAGTAGAAGCATTGGTGTAAATAGTTGTATGATACAGTATAACATACGGACTGCAATGATTCGCGTGTTCTGCTGGCAACAAAGACAACACAAGGTTAACGACGGTCGCGCGATCATTACAACTCATACATTCGATATGAAGGAGAGCAGACACGATATCTCCTTAATCCTGTATACTCTACCCGTGTTGTCAAAGCACTAGCTTGATTGACGCCTTAACACAGTCGTGGTCCCGATATAGCGGTCAATAGTATGAGGTCTTAAAATTCAGGGAACTCCCGCTAACCCGATATAGCGGGCGACACCGCTGTTTGGGAGGCCTCACAGACGATGGCAAAGCGCAATAATTTCTGAACAACAACAGCAGTAATTATCATCAAAGTGCTCTTGACATTGTCATGTGCGCTATTTTGTTGTGCGAGTACGAGGTACCACGTATGAAAGTACACCTATTTTATAGTGCGTACTACAGTACGTACTACAGGACTACAACAGTTAGTGCAATTCATTCGTACATACCGCAGTAGTCGTCGACATGCGTACGAGCGTGCAAAACTCAAAGAAAGATACTTTGCCGAAACAAAACAGATATAATATGTGTCATGTTTCAGATATAGTTTCGCCCGAGAAAATTCGCCGCACTTCCGGTCGCGAGAACAGCTACTGTTGTTGGAAGGATCCGGTATAGCGTGGTGATCCCGTAATGTCGGGTCGGAGTGGTCTCAAGCGGTTTTAGAACCGCTATACCAGGTACATGATATTGCAGTGTTCCGGAGTTGTCGGAGGGTACGAGAACTCGTTCTCCTGCGCAAGCAGATTGCTCTTCTTGAGCTATACAACGACGTTGGGGTGTTGGGCGCTGATGAGCAAGCACTAGGACAGAGGTAGGCCGACCAGGCCAGGACGAGGACAGGAGGAGTGAGGGGCAGAACGTGACCGACGCGTCACGACCTGCACGACAGGAACGTTCGGAGAACCTTCCGGAAACACAGGATAGCCGGATTTTTTGTAGGTGTCGACCGACAATTCCTTCTGGGACAGGTGGCTGGTCGAACTATCGGACAGACTTCCCTGAGGACTATGGTTGGTCCTGACTATATATGCATAAATTGGTAGATCGACCCCACTTTACCTACTACTAGCGTAGTATCCATATCACCCCCCAGGTTTAGTGGTGTTGATAAAATTTTCTCCACCAAAACTCTCAAGAGAAGGGGTACAGGTATTGGAAGGTCGAGTAGTTCTCCATTATAACCACAAAACCATGGTGTCGCTATTCACGCATGCGCACGTACGTACGTGGTGTATTTCGCAGAGGGGAACGACACGACAAGACGAATATAAATCAATCGTGATGCGGACAGCATTATTAGAGTACCGTTATCACTGGGGTTCGGAGATAACCAATTGGTTATGGCCATCATGAACCAACCCATGAGGATCAACCGACAGGACAGAACATACCGACATGACCGATACATACTCGATTCGCAGGTGACATAGCACAGGTTGACGGCGAGTGTAATTGCGGTGTGCTGGACGTTCGATTAGTAGGTAACGTGGATTTACAGTAGCGCGCGTGACCAAACAAATGATCGGGGATCCTGACGACACATGTGCTGGAGCAACACGTTAGCATGATATCCAGATATGAAATAATGGTGCAAATTGCACGAACAACTACAATAATAGTTTAAAGTGTCTCACTGAATTGTGGACGCCAAGGCTGACGAGACTCAGTGTGTCAATCAATGCACGGGTCAGACCGGGCAGTTGTTCATGACGGGTACAGTAGTGGTATGCATGTACGACACACGTGGTCTACTAGTTTCCAAACCCCACTGCTACCTTCCGAGTTTTATGTTGTTCGAGACTGTGCTCGTGAGTCAAGCGCATTGATTTTCAGTAGCCGGGAGGTTGCATACGTGCAGAGACATCCAAAAAATATTCGCAGGAGTTGGGGAGGGGAATGAATGAATGCATTCCTCAACCTTCCGTGACAATAATGGTTGGACAAGCGAGCGAACGGCAGGGACTCAACGTGCACTGCCTGCTAGATTGGCGCGAGCCAAAATGAATCGTCATATTAATAACTATATGAGGCGGAGGAAATCAACGGGGTAACCGGTCTGTGACGAAATAAAGACAATGGGCACACGGCAGTAGCCGAGAGGTTGAATACGTGCAGAGACATCCATTCGTAAAATATTCGCAGGAGTTGGAAAGGGGAATACCTAAACCTTGCGTGACCATACTAGTTTGACACGCGAATGGCAGGGACTCAACGTGAATTGCCTGCTTGATTGGCGCGAGCCGAAATGAATCGTCACAACTGTACGAGGCGGAGGAAATCAACGGGGTAACCGGTCTGTGACGAAATAAAGACAATGTACAATCCAAGGGGTGCACGCGGATCTGAACCCCAGATACCCCACTACCCCCCCCCCTATATTGAAGGGGATTTGTTTTTTTTCGTTTGTTTTTTGTTTGTCTCACACGCCTGCAGACGCTGCTCTATGTTTTGTTGTTGTTGTTTTTCTTCACATTAAACTCGTTTCAGTTGCTAATCCCTATAGTCTGATCTAGCAAGATCACGGCCCGTGGTCACAAAAGTGCTAGAGCCATCAGAGAATCCTAAAGAACACGTACACTTAGCAGGGAAAGGATACACAAGTCCGAAGAGGTACACCTAAAATCCCTACAACATGTTATGCGTGTCCAAAACTGAACTACACGCCCGCAATCTCCATTCGACTACAGCAGCATCGTCCCCCGCCCCCCCTCCCACTCTTTACCAATGAATTTGCCGACTACAGCGTAACTACTGTCTGAAGTGCTGTCTGTACAAAAACACACGGTAGGCGTGGGAACAAGATGGAGCACGCAGCTGCTGTCTGAAGTGCTGCCAGAATGACAGTCCGCGGGCACAAAGTGAAAAAGAACAGCCAACCAAAGCCATCATGTCCATTGACAATTACCCGAATCTATCCTGAACGGTCTGTGTTAGGCACAGCATTATAAACATCGACACTGATTAGGAATCGTTCCACATTGAAGGGGTCTTCCACGATCAGGCACACAATGAAGGCACCCGGGGTGTCCGCGCCATCTCTGCCGCGTCTCTCTACAAAACCAGTGACGTCATCCACACCGACCCAACAACAACATTCGGGGGAAAAAGCGAAGAATTTGTCAACAGAAAACAGAAAAACAATAATGTTCGTCCGTCACGGGTCGATGTCGTCCGTGCTCCGGATCGCTTCTCCTGTGCGCTGCTGTGCTGCTGCGCCGGCGCGCTGCTGTGCTGCTGCTCAGGCGCGCCGCTCCGGTGCCGCTCGGCCAGTCCTAGCACGACCACACTCGACCCGCTCCGTCCGTACACGCTCTCGTTGCTGTCCTTCCCAGTCGGCTCCTCGCTTTCTTATGTACGTGTGCCTAGCGTGTACTATATATATACTGCTTGGCTTTGGGTGTACACTGTCCACACAATGGTTTATACAAACATAATGTACAAGGAATGTGTTGATACTGTCGAGAGGGTCGGAGTTGAGGAATCGCCACCACACTCTCTCCACACCAGCCACTCGTATAAATATCGAAAAACAGAAGTACTGACTGGGTGGTGTTGTATTGTCGAGAAGGCCTTGCCTACCCTTGGGAATGCGGGGACGATTCACCCACATCCCTTGCTATTTTTAAAATAGGTTTTAGTATGGAGTTGATTTATATAGGAAATAGTATCGTACTGCTGTACTGCGGTTTATGGATGGTCTGGTTTCGTTCATAACCCTAAGCAGAAACGCTGGGTGGTGTTAACCCTAAGCAGAAACGCTGGGTGGTGTTGTATTGTCTAGAAGGCCTTGTCTACTCTTGCGAATGCGGGGACGCCTCACCAACATCCCCTGCTATTGGTGTATATAGGTTTTAGTATGGAGTTGATTTATATGGGAATTAGTATCGTACTGCGGTTTATGGATGGTCTGATTTCGTTTATAACGCTACTGATAGAAGAAGCAGAAACGCTGGATGGTGTTGTATTGCCTAGAAGGCCTTGCCTACTCTTGGGAATGCGGGGAAGATTAACCCACATCCCCTGCTATTGGTTTATATAGGTTTTAGTATGGAGTTGGTTTATATAGGAAATAGTATGGTACTGCGGTTTATGGATGGTCTGATTTTTTATATAGGATTTAGTATGGCATGTACCCCCCTATACGCCGGAGGGTGCCTAAAGAAAAAAATTGACACCCCCCCCTATACTTGGTTTCCCAAAAATAAAATTTGGAGTGTGGTGTCAGATTTGTTTTTTTCGTGCACCCCAATCGAATGTGATCGAACCCACTTTACCTCGTACTGGCCTGTAGCGTAGTATCCATATCACCCCCCAGGTTTAGTGGTGTTGGTGAAATTTCCTCCATCAAAACTCAAGAGAAGGGGTACATATATTAGAAGGTCGATAATTTCTCCATTATAACCACAACCATGGCGTCGCTCTTCACGCATGGGCATTGCAGTAGTATCTCTGTGTCGTAGTTCGTATGTTTTATGACCACATAACTGGAATCTCCCTAGGATGGAGAATTGGCACAGACACTGACTGTGTGTGCTGGATGTCGACGGGTAGAAAGGACTGTTTAATGTGAAGAACACACACATGATGTGGTGTACTTCGCAGAGGAGAACGACACGACAAGACGAAAACAATCAATCGTGATGCGGACAGCAATGATGGAGTACCGTTACGATCTAAGTTCGGAGATAACCAGTTGGTGATGACCATCATGAACCAACCCATGAGGATCAATCGACAGGACACAAAATACCGACATGACCGATGCATAATCGATTCGCACGTGACATAACACAGGTTGACGGCGAGTGTAATTGCGGTGTGCTGGACTTTCGAATAGTAGGTAACGTGGATCTAGCGTGCGTGACCAAACAAATGGTCGGGGGTCCTGATGACATGTACGTGCTGGAGCAACACGTTAGCACGAGGTCGAGATATGAAACAGTGCTTCAAATTGCACGAACTATACCATAATATTAATAGTGATTCACTTAATTGTTGACGCTACGACCGACGAGACTCAGTGTGTCAATGCACGGGTTAGACTGGGCATGTGCTTATGATGACGGGGACAGTGGTGATGTGCATGTACGACACACGGGATATACTATTTTCCGAACCCCACTGCTACCGTCCCAATCTTATGTTGGTCGAGACTGTTGTGTTCGTGAGTCAAGCGCATTGATTTACAGTAGCCGGGAGGTTGCATAAATGCAGAGACATCCGAAAAAAAATCGTAGGAATTGGGGAGGGGAATACCTTAAAAACCTTCCGTGACAATAATTGTTTGACAAGCGAATGACAGGGACTCAAAGTGCATTGCCTGCTAGATTGGCGCGAGCCAAAAGGAATCGTGACCACTTCATGAGGTGGAGGAAAGCAACGTCGTCATCAGTCAGTGACGAAATAAAGCCAATGGACAATCGAATGTGATAGACCCTTCCCAGTACGGTGTAAATGAGGTATAGAGATCGACACCGAAGACAGGACTGGCAGACTAATACTGCGCTATTCTATGTCGTGGACAGTTGTTCTAGCGCTTGATTGACATTGACATGCTAACGGGAGGTAGCAGTTTTGTAGACCGTCGTGGCTGGCGGCAGTAATCGCGCGCCGGGACAAACACGGGGTATACATGTATGCGCAGAAAACAAAATAGACTTTGAGTTACATTACAACAAGGACACGGACCGTGCCTAGTGGCGGTGATGATGTGCATGTTAATCCAGAGCACATACAGGAAAACTATGATATGCGGGACTTTCTCACCACTGCTAGTGATAAGTTATACCTTACCCAGCGCGTGCCCGGTACTACAGTAGTAACCATTTGAGAACGTGCCTTTTTTTCTTCAAATACCGGTATTTGCCGTTCATTTTTTGTGGCAACAAAAAAGTTCCGAAAATATTAAAATGAAGATCCATATTTCCATCTCCCATATTTCGTGCCGTATTCCAAGCTGTGGAAAAAGAGGCCAGCACGACATAGACAGCAACATAGGCTTGGCCCAGCAGGAACACCCGGCCCGATTGAGCACTTGTACCCGGAGCACTGGGGTTGGACGTACCGCAAAGGCTTGTCTCTGCTTTCTGTTTAAAATCTGCAACTAGTTGATCGAGTTTCGCTCGCCCGGAAAACTTTCACCACCATCGGGGGGGGCTCCGCACCCGTAAACTCTTGTTGGCGTCCATCCTGGGACCCAGGGCGAGCATTCCCCGGTAACAGAATTTTGTTTAGAGGCTCGCGGCCCGCGGGGTGTGCAGTGCTCTGCCCTCGGTCCGGCCAGAAATGCGGCGAAACCTACGTGTTGGTCGTTGCTCTTACAGCTCTTGATAGTAACCGACTGACCGCTCGCCCCCGGAGCGTTTTCTGGCGTTTTAAACGGTTGGCCACACGTCCCGAGGTCACAGGGAGCACTGTGCAAGCAGCACCGTTGCGTGGCGTGCTCTGGGGGTAGAGCACGGGCTGGTCTTCTGTTCCCGGCCGTCGGTGCTGCTTGGGGCCGTTTGGGTGTACGTCTCTCTCTGGGTATACCATCACGAACGACATCACCAAGTCTGAGAGGTGAGACCATTTGCCTCGCACAGCGTTCACCTCGACCCCTCTACCAGAGGAGAGTCGTCGTGCAAAATCTTAGTTGTATACCTCCTTTCTAGCTCGAGCACGAGTAGGCTGCGCATCTACAGCAGTATCTAATCATCAGCGACCCAAAAACAAAACAGCTGATTCTGTAAAATTGTACAAAAACAACATGCCTCCGGCGATTTGCGTGCTCGTACGTACGAGTACGTGTGGTTTGATGCGATCTTGTCTTTGCTTTTGGACCAGCCCGTGCTCTACCCCCAGAGCACGCCAGGTTACTGCTGTACAATGTTAGGATGCTATGAACTGTGCTGTGGACACAATCTAAGAAATCAGAATTTCGGTGAGGACGGAAGGGGGTTGTGTGAGTCTTTTTATAGCCAAATGCCGACTGCACCTATTTAACTACTACTCTATGTAGTTGGTTCTCGAACTCTGACCCTTGGTCCGAGTGAAGGGTGTCACGTGGCCCGAACACCGAGAATACGCGTTCGACGAGGTTCCGAGCGATAGTGCTGGCCTCTTCGTTTCGAATCGCTGCCCGGAAAACGAATCTAGTCAAGGTGGTGCTCATTACGGACAGGATATAACGATTGCCTCCGGGACTAAACTTGTACTCCACTAGATCTACCACTACGCATTGGAATGTGCGAGTTATTGAGCTGTGTCCGACGGGAAACTCGGGAGGGCGGTGCCTTGTTTTTCGGTGTTGACAGGACGGACGAGCTTTTACGTGTTTATGCGCATCCGTGTGCATCGTGGACCGCCAGAAACGATCCCGATTTTTATCGAATGCGGTATTGAAAAGTAAATGGCCACCGGACGCTAGAAGCTGGAAGGTCATGACATGCGTTCACCACGAGAGGAGAGGAAGGAAATAGGTACTACCAGTTGATCGCGAAAGTCGCTTCGTTTTCGTAAGTGACCTGGGAGATATGGCTGGAACAGGTCTGCTTTCATACAGGAATAAATGGCTCAGCATGGGGAAATTTGACTCTTTAGGCGGGAGTAGCTGGGATGAGGAATCGCGGAGATAATCAAAGCATGGACAAAACTCGGCTCGCGGTCGTTTGACGAGTTGGACAGGATGAACAACAGGAAAGAGAGGCACGGCGCTCACAAACAACTCACCACGATCGTTTTCGCCAGGTGTTTAATACTGTCTATATTCAGAGAGGACACCTCATATTATTGTGGAGAAGCCTTGTGAAACTGCGGACCATCCGGGGACGTTGCTGCAAATATCGGTCAGACGTGGCTCTGACAGGCTTCCCTACCGGTTATTATATATATGTACCTGGTATAGGATTATACTTTTTACGAATATTACGTGGGATCCTATTATTATTATTATTATTATAAGTAAATAGGAGACCTACGTTACACACAAAAACCACTATATTTCCCTACTTTTACTGTACAAATGATAATATTTATTTGGTCCTGTTTGCTCTAAGGTCCTCCGTAATAGCGCCAAATGACGGCTGCTACGATCGAGGTAGAGGTATACCTTTTTCTGGCTGATTTTTTTTTTCTGAATGATCGGGCTCCTTAACCCAAATTCGTCGGACTTTCATTATTTTGTTGCCATACTTTCGATAGTATACCTAGCTCATGGGATTGTTGGTCGGTACGAAGCACTTTTGGTTTTTTGCATAATCGGTTTTCGGGTGAGGTATATTGAGCCCCTCAAGTGATAAGTGACCACCCTTATAAGGCAGAAACATCACGGTGCACCTCTATCGTAGCATTCGATGAAAAAAAAAGGCTTGATCGAGCTATCATACGCGAAGAAAGTCCTTCGAAAGCACATGTTCCGGATGAGATATGGAGCTCCCCACGTGAGGAGATCAGAAAATAAGCCACCGTCCCTATAAGGTGGGATTGATCCTGATGCCACTGAGGAACCACACGCAGGCCACACTAACTTCCCCGATTTTCTGTACTTATTTGATCCGACGGTAGACACATAATTCATGGGTGGTGTATACAGACGTCTCAGGAAGAGAGATTGATTTAAACGGGGGGAACGAAAGGGTATGTATGATTACGTGAGGCCATGGGTTTCGCCATGGAAGACGGATGGATTTGAATGGGGGGGGGGGGGGGGCGCACTCATTTGTTGCTTGCCTTAGTCATTTGGCCAGTCATTTGACCATTGGCCACGCATCCCCTTTCGAGACTGAGCACCGTTCCTACTCCTAATAATAGAGACATCTCCAACAACAGTTGGGCGCTGATAATTTTGTTTCCATACATTACATAGAAAACCGTTGCTAGTCCTATCCGCTTCCTGCCTCTCCACCTGTATGTAGCCCCCATCTATCTCCTAAGATAGCGATCGTGTTCTCCCCATTATCTACTGCACCAAATTTATCAATTTCCTCCATTAACACATACATCCCGTCCCTCCTTGTACATTTGACATTCTCCCACTATGTGAACCCTACTCTCTACTCGTATTATTGCCTTGCCACAACGGCACATTTATGCATCTACTTCATCTCCCTCTTAACGGCTACTACTGGTATACCTTCTTGTTCTTTCTGGCAGGTTCAGGTCCCCTACACGAGATCGCAGTTTCAGCGTTTCGCGAAGTTCATTGTGCCGTGCAGATAGGTTTTCATTCCTATCCATTCTCTTAACCCCCCGTATATATCTTCAAGTAGTGCCCCCCCCCCCTTCCACCTTCGGGGGCATGGCACCTCGTCGCTGCTGATGATGCTGCTGGTTTCAGTGTACTCTTCCAACTAGCCGAATGTCACCGACATATCTGAAGACCCATAACATACTATACGGAGAGCTGTTGCTAGTCGTAGTCGCATTTATTTGCGAACACAATAGACTGCTTGCGTGGCGAGGGAGGGGGGGTGGTCCTTCAGGATGCCTTTTGTGTTTTTTTGTTGTTGTTGTGTTTCCTGTGTCGGATTTCGGCGACTCGCCTTGTATAAGCTCCTAGCCTTGTATAACGTACTACTCTCTCTCGTAGATAAGGCTACTACTACTACTACTACTGGCTACAGTTTTTTTTTCCTTTATATATATTTTTTCTTTTATTATTATTAAAACGTTTGCCATCCGTCACTATGTAGCATGATAATTTCCAACATGGACCACTCAAAAGCACTCCGAAACAATAAAAAAACGCAGAAGAAACTCTGTGAACAAACTCTACTTCCGGCCTGATATTTACTATTGAAATAGCATATATGTGGGAGCCATGCCTCGTCCAACCTGCATATATCCGGAGATCACCGTAAGGATCTCCCAAGCAGGTATCACCAATTCCCACGTCATGAGATCTCCGTCTCTCATCGTACAAACTGTGACGTCAGATCTCCTATGATCTCATCAGTAAGATCTCGGTACAATCCTTCGTCTACGGACGAACTATGATTGGTAATATTGACCCGAGACATCTGGTGTATGATGGGATGCGTCGCCCGCATCCCTCACAACTCTCACGGACCAGACTTGTCGTCAAGTCTGGAACCCGACACCTGGCGTGTATTCCACGCTACGCATACAAAGAAGAAACTGTTGCAAGCTTCGAGTCGAACCTTGAGTACTTGTACTCACATTGGCGTTGACGACAGACTCGAAACTGGTGACAGCTTCAATTTTTTTTGCGCGGTGGCTTGGTCATTATGACCAGGAAAAAAAAACATGCTGCTCGTAAGCAGCATTCCGAACGTCCTTCATCGTTGGAGGACAATCTCGATTACGAACCCCCCACTTCTGATGAAGAGAGGGAGCTCGCAGGGGAAGGCGCCGTCGCCGACCCCAACAACACCGAGGAAGGCGCCGTCGCCGACCTCAACAACACAGAGGAAGGCGCCGTCGCTGACTCTACGAGCATGGAGGTTTCGTCTCCAAACTCGGCGAAAGAGGGGTCTCTTTCGCAATCTTCATCCTCTGACGTCGAGGAGAAGGCGTTGGAAACAATCGAGGATCTCAACGTCGAGCAGCTGCAAGTTTTGCTGTTCAAGGCTGAGGCAGCAGCACGCATACGCGGGCTGAACAAGAACGAGAAGTCCCCGCCAACGCTGTCGGCGGAGACCATCCAGTTCTTGCGAGGGAGGTCGACGGTAAGTGAAGCGTTGCCTGTTGAGTCAGCAGGATCCGCATTGTCAAGGTTGACGATCTCGGAAAACCCACGTTCGTATGCCGCGCATGTAGATGATGTAGGGACACCAGCAGAGCAAGGTGAAACAAAAGAATCGTTTGCGTCCACCTCCAACCCTGCCCCTGCGTCACTGCCGTCAGTGACCCCTCCCTCGTTGTCGCTGCCGTCAGCAACCCAACCCTCGTTGTCGCTGCCGTCAGCAACCCAACCCTCGTTGTCGCTGCCGTCAGCAACCCAACCCTCGTTGTCGCTGCCGTCAGCAACCCAACCCTCGTTGTCGCTGCCGTCAGCAACCCAACCCTCGTTGTCGCTGCCGTCAGCAACCCAACCCTCGTTGTCGCTGCCGTCAGCAACCCAACCCTCGTTGTCGCTGCCGTCAGCAACCCAACCCTCGTTAGAGTCTACGTCGTACCGTGACGCTGTCGCCGCTCCGTTGTACCGAGATGTAGCTGCTGTGACCGTGACAGCAGCAGACTTGCGTTGCGTTCCGAAATTGACTGGTAAAAGCGACCAGAATGTGACTGAGATTTTAAGTCATTTCAGGATTGTCGTAGGCCTCAAGGCCAAACGTGTACGGCCGAACGACGAGAAATTTGCTGACATCGTAGCACTCGAACACATCGCACTGCTGGGATCGGGCCACTGCTTGACTTTGATCCAGCAGCTTCTCACGGGTCAGATAGATACTCGTACCGCCTCTGTTGACACCGAACCAGAGGACCGTGGATCGTTCACCGCTCCCCAAACGTGGCAAGAAATGACTCGTGCTCTGCTTGACCTTCTCATGCCTGCGAACTCAGTCGACGAGTGTGCGAGAGAGATCGCGACATTTACGCAGAACAGTGCTGAAACCGTAACAGCATATGCGATGAGATTTCGTACAATCTTGTCACAATTTAAAGCCGCCGTTGAACGTCTCAATGACAAACGCGCCCCGTGGAACGCGTTGACTGTTGCCTTGTGGCAACAGGGCTTGAAACCGAACGTACGCTGTCTGATGCTCAACGATAAACCAGTGACGTCACTGAAAGAAGCCATCGACAGTGCTCGCCGCCACGAAGCTTCCAGCTTAGCAGGCGGTCACATAAGCGCTCTGTTTCAACAAGTGCCCCACCGTTTCCCCTTCGATCCTTCTGCATCGCGCCCTCCTCCGCAGTCCAACAACCAGCGCGGACGACGCGGATCATCCGCGAAGACAGCTGCTCGCAAATCGTCGTCGAGCAAAAGTACGACGAGGACGTGCACCCACCCTTCTTGCAGGTCCAAGAACAACCACACCCTGGATCACTGCTTCACGCGTCGTCGCGAGTTGAAGGAGGCTGCACAAGCGCAAGATTCGCCATCGACACAGAAGGCGAAGGCGAAACAACAGAAGAAGAAGCGCAAGCCACCCTCCACGGACGACGACTCTGATTAGGGGTGCCCAGGTGCTTTGTCCGTAGCGCTTGGGACTTGCAAGTCTGCTGTTGTCGTCGAAAACAGTAGAAAGGACGCAAAAAGGTCAAAATTCCTTCTTGCGCCGCTTGTGAATGAAAAAGAGTTTCGTACGAGTACTCGTAGAAAGATGTCGGTAGGTAAGGTACCAGGTCGTAGCATAGTTTCATCAGCACAGCAGCCCGTGCTTGCCGTGAATTCGTCTGATTTAAGTGTTCCGATTACCTGTAAGAGTTCAGCTTCTGCTCCCCAAAGTGGGCAGAAGAGGGATGCCGCTAGTAGAACTGTTGTTGAACTGAGCACAGGATCGAAACGTCGTGCGATCCGGAAAAGTGCAGCAGAAGGACGGAAAAACATTTCGATCCAACGTAGTACAGCAGTAGGAAGCGGAGGTCATCTTGATATTAATAAAAGAAAAAATTCTTGGTTCAGCTCGTCGCTGTCAAGGAAAAACAAATCTTTGTCTCTCTCTTTTTCATCCCAGAGGATACGTATCCCTGGAAGTATCAACGGTCTCTTTGTTCCAGAGTTGACTGTAGATACAGCAAGCGACGTTACGTGCGTTTCGCTATTATTTTTGAAACGTCATCCAACTTTATGCAAGGCTATTATTGAGCCTGTCCCTCCATCTTGTATGTCTTTGAGCGCAGCCAACGGCTTGCCACTCGAAGTCAAGGGATTTATTAAGTTGTCGATTACTTTAGGCGATATTTCTCGCCGTATTGATGCCCTCGTTATACCATCACTTGGGCCAGACTATATATTACTTGATAATGATGTTATGTCCCGTTTTGGCGCAGTTCTTGACTGGAAAAATCAACGTTTGAATTTTTCGTCCAGCACTGTTACCATCCCAGCTATCCATAAGTCAACTGATACTCGTTCACGGTTGGCCCCACCCACTGCACTGCATAATTTTGTAGCAGCAGTACACAAAGATGCTGAAACTCACGCGGTAAAATTACGTAACCGTGTTAATTTACGTCCTCGTTTTGCAGCCGTTATTACTGCATATACAGACAAAAAACCGTGTCGCGATACAGAAGTAGTCATTGAACCACGAATACTCTCTGAAAAAGAGATGTCGTGCGAAAATTGTCCGGTTGAATTTGAACGAGTAATAGTAGCTCGTACCGTAGCCACGTGGCTAGCGATAGATGGTTCCGTTGCTGTACAAATAGCTAATCCATCTTCCGAGTCTCTTGCCCTACATGTAGGATTAGAACTAGGATTTTTGTCGAGTGTTGCCGTAGTGTCTCCTGCTCAGCTGCACGTGCACGCTGTTGCAGCAACACCAAAAACACAGACCGAAATTGCAGCCGCACGTGCAGAAATCGTTGCACCGTTATCTAAAGCTTTCGTTGACTCTACTTTCACCGTTGAACAGCAGTCAGAAATTTTAGATCTCTGTGCCAAGTACCGTCCTGTATTATCTTTATCTCGGGCAGAGCTCGGCAAGTGTACCACTGCCGAAGCAACGTTCCCACTTCCTGATAATACGAAACCCGTGAGCCGTCGTCCGTATCGAGCCAATCCACGCACTGAAGCCGTTATCAATAAGTGTGTTCAAGATATGCTCGATGACGACATAATAGAAGAGCGCTCAAGTCCGTGGGGCTCACCCGTAACTATTGTGGCTCGTAAGGACGGTCAACCTCGATTCTGTGTTGATTTTCGTAGTACGATCAACAAGCACCTTATTCGTAAAACCTGGCCGATGGCGAACCTTGAAGACAACATAGACATGGTCGGAGGTGCTCAATTCATCAGCGTTGCTGACGTACAAAGCGCCTACTGGCAGATACCCGTTCACCCTGACCATGTCGAGTCTACAGCCTTTGTCACCAACAGCGGCAAGTACTGTTACAAACGTATGCCGTTTGGTGTCTGTAACGCTCCGTGGCTTTTTACAGAAATGGCACATAAAACGTTGGGCCATATTCCTGAGTTGCTTATTTACATGGATGATCTCTGTGTATTGTCCGCAACCTGGGAAAACCATTTGAAATCTTTAGAGAGCATGTTCGTCGCTCTGCAAGCTGCTGGTCTCACTCTTAAGCCGTCCAAATTAGCGTTCGGTCCTAAATCTGTCGTATATTTAGGCCACGTAATTACGGCCGAGGGAGTATCAGTTGGGGAAGACCGTATCAAAGCTATTCAAAAGCTACCAACCCCCACCTGCATTAAAGATCTCCGTTCCGTTTTAGGTGTGATGAATTTCGTACGTCGTTTCGTTCCGAATTTCGCCGAAGTAACCGCACCACTCGTTGAACTCACCCGTAAGGATTTTGCAACGCGGCCTCGTTTTAAGAAAGCCTGGGGCAGCGCACAAGATACTGCGTTCGCCCACATCAAACGTTTACTGATGTCGGCTCCCGTGTTGAATTTTCCAGATTACGAGCGTGAGTTCGTCGTGCATGTTGATGCTAGTGAGTTAGGAGTTGGCGCTTTTCTTGCCCAACCGTCGAAAAATGACGATCCAAAGTCTGACCTTGACATTATCGCGTATTTTAGTCAACGATTCAAACACGGACAGCGCCATTATTCCGCGTCTATGAAAGAGTGTTGTGGAGTCGTTCTCGCACTCGCTCACTGGCGACCGTATTTATTTGGGAAACATTTCACGGTGATTACTGATCATCAAGCATTGACCCATCTATATTACATGCAAGACACATCCAATATGCTTACTCGTTGGGCTATTGCACTTCAAAACTTTGACTTTACTGTTAAGCACGTCGCGGGAAAATTAAACGTAGTACCCGACGCATTGTCTCGCTTATTTGGGGAAGTAGAGGAAGAACCGTTACCGCAAGAGCCTACGCTAGCATCTATCTGCCGCAACGTTCCGAGCGATAGACCGTACCGTGTACCTGGCCCACGCGACTTCCAAGTGTCCTCACAAAACCTCGAAGACGTAGATATCGTATACAATGATAGCGAATTGTTTGCTAGTGCAGTGTCTTTGTTTCCGTTACTTGACCCAGAAAAATTACTGGAAGAACAACGTGCTGAATTCGGTCCGTACATCGATTACGTGAAAGCACCGGTTACCGTCGCCGTTCCCGATGGTGAAAGTAAATCCAGCATGAGTCACTATTTTTTGAACGAAAACGTATTATTTCGGTCGTACTTGCCGGGGTATCTGCGAAAACGCAGCTCGTTCCGTGACCAACTCGTCGTGCCCACCACTCTACGGAAATTAGTTGTTCATTCGTGCCATGATTTACCAGCGTCTGGAGGTCATCTCGCTTTTAAAGCCACGTTTGATAAAATCCGAGATCGTTATTGGTGGAACACTATGTCGAAAGATGTAGCCAAGCACATAAAATGCTGTTCGTCGTGCCAACATCGCAAGACGTCGCACCGTCCTCCGAAATTACCTGTTGGTCACCGTCCCGTTTCCCGTCCGTTTCAATGCGTAGCTATTGACTTGGTAGAGTACAAATCGTCGTCGAATAACTCGAAATACGTAATGTCAGTCATAGACCATTTGACCCGGTTTCTCATTTTAGTTGCGATTAGTGATAAATCAGCCGCAACTATCGCCCGTGTTCTCGTAGAACGCGTGTTTTCGGTCTTCTCTGCCCCCGAAACTCTTCACTCTGATCAAGGTGCAGAATTCGAAAATGAGCTCGTTAAAGAATTGCAATCCGTTTTTGGGTTTAAAAAGACACGCACGTCAGCGTATCGCCCGCAAGGCAATTCGATTTTAGAGCGTGTGCATAGTACAATGCATAGTATGTTAGCGATGTACGTCAATGTCAAGTATGATAATTGGGCAGAACTCCTACCTATGATTCAACTGGCACATAACACTGCTTACAATAAGACGCTCGAGGAAACTCCTCACTTTTTGATGTTTGGCCGTAGAGCTTTGTTACCCGTTGACATTATTCTCGGCGTACCGTCTACGTCTGGTTCTGGAACACGATTGGAATACTCCCGTCGTACCGTTGAAAATTTGCAACTCGCGTACGAAATTGCGCGTCGCAATTTAAAGGAACGTACCGATAAGCAGGCAGAAGCTAACGAGAAATTGTCCATCCCGCAATATCAGCCTGGGGATCAAGTATTAGTGCACCGCCCCTATACCGTAGCTGATGGACCCAACCCCAAACTTATTAGTCCCTGGCGTGGTCCGTTTACTGTACGTTCACAGTTGTCGCCCGTAATCTATCGTGTGTCGAGAGATGGCGAACTTGCGGAAACGTCCGTTCACTTAGGTCGTATTAAGGCATACCATAATGACACGTCTAGTTCCGTACCGGATTTTACGGCACTCGATGAGTTCTTTTTAGGAACAACATTGCCGGTACCTGATCTTGACGGCTCTGTGCTCACCGTGCACATCGGTCCGTATACTATTGAAGCTATCGAAAGTCACAAACGTGGGCCTGGTAAAGCCTCACTGACTAATTTTCAATACTATTTCCTTGTTAAGGATAAACCATCAAAGTTGGGCATTTGGCGGCACGTCAACATAGTGCCCCAATGCCATGAGATGATCAGAGCGTATCGTAATAGGACTGTAGCTGAAGATCCGCACGCATTTGATCCTCCAAAGAGCAAACGATCGTCGTAGCTCACTCGTATTGACACTACCCCCAGAACCGTCCTTCACCTTGACTATAGTCACTGGGAGTATAGAATATATATACATTTTTCGTGTGTCAGAATCGTTGCAACACCGCCCACTATTATTTTTTTCCGGCCGGATTTCGTTCGTTCATTAGTGGATCGTTGGACCTATGAATTGCAACTTTCATGTAGGGTCCCCAAATGGTGGTTGCTTGGGATTTTGTTTTTACGAGGAGTAGTGCCCTTGTAGTTAAGTCATGGTTGGATACATTTGAGCTGCATCCCAACAGCAAGTGTCCCGGTATATCGTTATTATACCCGTGTGGTTTCGTTGTTTACTTCGTGTGGAAGTACCTCACACGAAAAGATAGCACTTGCTCGAGAGTAAGGGTTATAGAGTTTGTACTCACATAGACGTACACTGTAGAGTAGTCCACTACCTCATCGATCAGAGGAAAAGTGGGTAGTGGGGGGGGAAGCGTTCAACCAATGGTTACGCAAGGGTGTGCATATACCAAGAGTATACACTCGGGTGTCATTGTTGGGTTAGTTGAGTGGAGTAACTGTGTGCAGTGTGCATATACTTGAAGTATACATTTGGCGCAGTGATAATCAATCAATTAATGAGCATCATTTTTTTTTGTGTGAGGAACTGGGGATTTCTGAATACATTTGTGATGTATTTCCCAGTACCAGTATCGTTTCATTGGATAAGAGCTGGTGAGGTGCAGTCATGCGCGTGAACCGTACACTCCGAGGTAAAATATCTGATTGAGCACATTAATGTCTTCCGCTTGTTCTACTGAATTCTTGTGTTTATTCTGTCAACAAGTCAATCGTTAATGACTGACAGAAAGTCTATTATACAGTTTGGTACTGTATAAAATAGTTCGTATACTATCAAATAGTGATATATTTCATGTGATCCTGTCAAAAGTCAAACGTGAATGACTGACAGAAAGTCTTACTACAGTTTTTTTTTACTGAGTCAAGATGATTCGTATAAGATCAATGGGATATATACATCGTTTTATTTCAGCTTAATTGACTGAATCATGGTTATAGTCTCATTCGTGTAGTCGATGATGCCTTTTTCGATTGTTGAGACATGCCATGTCGTTAACCATGCAAAATACAGCCCGTTGTGCTGTTCCGTTGTCGTTACAACCACACCATCGTTTAGTCATGCAGACTTACTCGTTTATTTTGGATACCCGATATTTCCAACGAACAATCATCGTGTTCATTTAAGTTGCATATTCTGCATGCATATTTTTCTGGCAAAACCGTCAGCCAGTACTCATTGTCTTATCACGGTGTGTATCAAGCCTTGCAAGCAAACCGTACCACACACATTGCATAAGTGGTAAGTGATGTACTGACTGTTGTCAAAGGTTACATATTTTTTATACAAGGTTCCGTATACCATCGTTTGTGTAAGAAGGTCCGTAAACCAATATTTTTTATACAAGGTTATGTATACCATCGTGAGTATAAAATGGTCCGTAAACCAACATTTTTATACAAGGTTACATATACCACCGTTAGTATAAAAAGGATTCGTAAACCAACATTTTATATAAAGTCCCGGATACCACCGTTATAGTACAAAAGGTTCCGTAAACCATGTTTTTGTACAAAGGTTCCGTGTACTACCGTTAAGTATAAAAGGTTTAAGAAACCATTACTCGTTATAAAAAGGTTTCGTTTTATTTTCGTTGAGTATGTTCACCCTCTACCACGCAATCGTGCGTGGGAAAGGATACATATAATATCACTAGTAGTTGACACTTCGTCTGTATATGACCGAAACACTTTGTTGAAATTTGATTATGCTCATACAAGCCCGTGGTTTTCACTACGCAAGGGGTGACATGATTACTTGATTGACAAGTAGTAAGTTTATACATCAACTACTGCCGTACAATGACTTAAAATTGGTAGAGAAATCGTGACCTGTCTCTTTCCAAAGAATGTTCGAAAGCATACTGGGTTTTCCAGTATGAGGCGTTCAAACATTGGGGGGCGATGTGGGAGCCATGCCTCGTCCAACCTGCATATATCCGGAGATCACCGTAAGGATCTCCCAAGCAGGTATCACCAATTCCCACGTCATGAGATCTCCGTCTCTCATCGTACAAACTGTGACGTCAGATCTCCTATGATCTCATCAGTAAGATCTCGGTACAATCCTTCGTCTACGGACGAACTATGATTGGTAATATTGACCCGAGACATCTGGTGTATGATGGGATGCGTCGCCCGCATCCCTCACAACTCTCACGGACCAGACTTGTCGTCAAGTCTGGAACCCGACACCTGGCGTGTATTCCACGCTACGCATACAAAGAAGAAACTGTTGCAAGCTTCGAGTCGAACCTTGAGTACTTGTACTCACATATACATTTATATGATAAAATCAACTCATCTCGCTAGAAAACGGCTCAATTGAGATACGAACAACCCGTTTGTTCCGCACCGACCTGCGGTGTCAGGCACTGCTGCTATAATTGTCGTGGTTTTGTGAACACAGACAGAGAGAGCTTGTTGTATCTCTGTATACACGCACAAAAAACAAAATCCAGCGCGGACACTGGGTATACCGTACATGACAGTGTATACCACACCCCCGGTGATAATATTTTTGGTTTTGGAATTTTATCACCCGGGGTGGTATACCGTTGGGGTGTGGTATACACCGTACCCCCGGTGATAAAGCGGGTGGTAGTTATGGAGTTTTAGATTATTCACCACACCCGGTGGTATACCGTAGGAGACGCGTGCTACGGTAGAGGTAGCACTTTTTGGCCGAATCATTTTCTGAACGATCGTGCTCCTTAACCCAAATTCGTCGGACTTTCATTTTTGTGACGAATACTGTTTCAGAGGATGCCTCGGTCATTAGATTTCGCATCCGGCAGCCCTTTTATTTTCCTCCAAAAGCGTTTTTTCGGTGAGGTATGACGCTCCTTAAGCGAGGAGCTCAGAAAAAGCATGGTGTACCTCTATCGTTGCATGCGTCAGGAGTGTGATAACATGGGGGGGGTGATAACAGTGGTTTCAAGCGAGTCTTGCTGCCATATTATATAGGCAGACCGCCCAAAAATGACGCGATCGAGCCTGGAACCGCAGCAGCAGCAGCAGCAGCAGCAGCAGCAGCAGTTGTCTGAGCCGCAGACATGTTTTGCCCGTTGCGATGGACCACGCTTGCACTACGGCTCTGTACCTCTTCAACCTCCATGCTGCTATTAATAGTCTCCATACGGTAAGCTGTCGCAGTGGTACTCTCGCACACCTGGTGTGCTGCTGCGGTACCGGTACTCGTTTTGTTGATCGGCACGCTTTCACCCGCGGTGATAACTTGGGGGTGTAATAATGATAATGGGGCATTACCTCAGGGGGTGTGGTATACACCGTACCCCGGGTGATAACTCGGGTGGTCGTTTAGGATTTTAGAATAATGGCCACCCGGGTGGTATACAAGGTGGGGTGTGGTATACACTGTCATATACGGTAGCATGTATGCTGGTCATCGACAGGAAGACATACGTAGTGGTTTCATTTGGAGAGCACACTCCAAAGCATGTATACTGTTTTAGGGCCATTTATAGGGTCGTTCTTATCGAGCAATTTTTTCCCAAAATAAAAAAAAGAAAGAAAAGGAAAAGCAGGGAAAACAGGATTTATTTGGAAAGTTTGGAATTTTAACAGTGGGCAAGATATATGGAAGGCTTCGCATTCCAATATTTGGAGAATAGTTTTAGGAAAATAAATATAGAAATCCTAAAAATTGCGCGAAACAAGATGATGGAAATTTTGGGGAAAAGTTGATCGATAAGAACGACCCTTATCGGAGCCACGAATTTCCAAAATTTCAACTATTTTTTAGCGCAATTTTCTGTATTTCCATTTTTTCCATTTTTTCCCCCCACATATTGGAACTCGAAGCCTTCCAATCAATCATTTTGCCCGCTGAAGAATTTCCAAAAAATGGAAATATTTCCTCTTTTTCCTCTTTTATTAGAAGAAATATTGAATTTTTTGAGGCGCCTATACCGCTCTTGACCCACAAATAATCATACCAGAAAAAGTAGAAATATATTATGATTTGTTCCTGGCTTTTCGTATGATTGGGCGTTTTTTTTTAATCAAATCACGAGAAGCCGTCGAATCAACCCCACCTAACCCTAACCCTAACCCTAACCCCAACCCTATATATAGTCCAGGCGAAGGCTCAACCCGTGCGTGGCTTCGCAGCGGGTTTTGGGCAATCTGAACAAAATGTGCGGACCACGACACAAACCGTAATACATTTGGTACGTTATCCTTGCTTCATCTGGTACGATTTGTGGGCCAAGAGCACTGGCATAGTAGGTTACTGCTGGCAACTATGGAGGAAACAAAAGTTGCTCGATAAGAATATGGCCCTTATTATACGGCTGCGCCAGCACAGGATATGCAATTAACAATTAACTTATTTGGGCTACGGTAGCCGCTGTTACTTGCCAGGGGGAGCCTACTCTTGTTTCTTTAGTGTGAGGGTATTACTTGTTGAGCTATAACAGGTTAAATAAATAATTCGATTACCCCCAGCCCAGGGTGATATCTATAACGCTCTCCCCCTCCCTCTGAACGGCGGACGTCGCCGTATACAGCCGTACGTTGATCTATTACCCGCTTCGTTTCAAAATCTGGGGAACCAGGGAGATATGTTTTTTAGGGACCCACGCGCAAGCGTTTCTATAAAATGAAAGAATGACGCGTGTGTCGAGGCTCTGTCTCTGTGGAGAGAGATGTCAGAGGTGGCACCGAAGTGTCTGTGAAGATCAGTTTTGTAGAAGAAGAAAAGTCGTGGTTTGAAAAGGCGCTTATTTGGCCATAATGGAAATAAGATTGACCTCAGGGAGATCAATGGAAAAGGAAGAAGAGAAGAGAAGAGGAGTGGGAAGTAGAGTAGAGTAGAGTAGAGTGATCGAGGTGGGCGGTGCCTGCACCTGATCATCTCGGTACAATGCCCATGCTACGGGCAGTTACATTCTACCGTAGTTGGTACTGTTCCCTGTACTGTTCTCTACAACGTTATAGTAACTTTCTAGCAACGTTCTCAGCATCGTTCCTGATGAAGATGCTTGGGACATACAATGTGGCACACTACGAGTAAGACAAACTCGTAATCTATCCGCATATTGCAATAACCCGAATATCTAGACTAAGATACTCATATACTCGTATCAGTGCGTAATGACTGCACATCACAATAGATACGTATGGATCTCAACGTCCATATGCTAACATAAAAGAAACGTCCGAAGTGAGATTCGAACCCGCGTCCTCGACGAAACGTCGAATCTGAGGGTATAACCTGTTGAGCTATATATATAGGGGTAAAAGATCGATCGATTACCCAGCCCGGGTAATCCCTACCTGGTATAATTTAGCTTTCAAGAGCTCTACTTTTCATATTTTTCTTTCTTGCACGGCGACTACGTACGAGAAGCTGGTGGTATGTATACATATGTACGAGGAACAAACAAAACGCCTGCTGTGTCCTCCGTTTTCTGCTTGCGACACCCCCGGCCGGGTTTTTGAAGCCAACCACGCCATCCCGAAGGGGAAACCCCTTGTAACATACCAGTATAATCACAGCAGCAGTATACCAGGTATTATGTATGCGATGTTGGGAGTTGATAATTTCGGGCATATACTTTTTTGAATAATTGAAGAACTTTACAGCCAGCTCACAGGGACGTTCAGAAAAAAGAGAACACGACACACCACACCCCCAGAGGTCGGAATAGAAAACCGTTGCAACCGTTGTGATCACATGATGAAATACGAAAATGGAAAACAAAATTATCCTTACTTTCATTTTTTTCACTTGGTTTTAGTACCCCCCCCCTAACGAACAAAAAATTCTGTGAGATGTCGAAAAAAAAAAAACGACCACCCTCGGCCAGTTAAGCATTAACTTATGTATTTTGTTGTGCTCAGCGAGGAACGCCACTCCAAATGAAAACCACCCAGGTACCGGACACGTGGTACAATAGAGGTATAGCGCCTTTTTTTTGCTGAAATCGTTTCTGAAAGATCGGGCCCCTCAACCCAAAATCGCTAAACTTCCCACTCTCGTGTTGCAATAATAGTGGTAATTGTTTGCTCGTAAGCCATGGGATTTCTCATCGCGGGTAGTACGTACTCATACGTAACACTTTTGTTTTCCTCCAAAAAAATCAGTTTTTGGTTGAGGTGGTGGAGCTCATCAAGCAACCACTCTCCGAAAAACCATGGTGGTGCTTACACCTCTCTACGTACCTTAAGGTAGCATGCGTCACTCACCGGCATATGACAACAATAATAGCCTTTAATAGATGGCCTAATTCGAAGTAATAGACCCGTGTTGGTTTGGAGTCTTCAGCATGACAGTTACGAGTCAGTTTGGTGTCGGTTCGGGCTATTAACCTTTTGTAGGTTACACCGCATTTTTGTCTTTTGGGCCTGGGTATGAAAGCACCTGGACTCCTGAGGGCACTCCTCGTTGCCCCTACCCTGTGGGACGACTAATAATACAATGACTTGAAGCCAACACGCCACACGAGTACGAACAACCCGCACCTCTCTACCTTAAGGTAGCATGCGTCACCGGTATATAACAATAATAATAGCCTTTAATATATGGCCTAATTCGAAGTAACATACCCGACGTTGATATATCACCATGATATTAAGCCGCGAGCCTTATTAGCCAACATAAGTGGGACATTATCAACTGATTGATGACGCTTGATGATGTACAGCTGCTTATTACGTACCAGGCATAGCAGCATTTGTTTGAATCGTTAGTTTTGAATGCGGACGTTTTCTTGCACACTGCTCTCTGTGTTCTGCCCATGGGGGTCGTCAGTATGACACCAAACACCAGGTGCATGTGTGGCACCAGGTTGTAGGTACTACTGGTGTGTGGCGTTCGAGCACAAGTTGCAAGCGGCATTCGCGGGCGGCGGAACTTTTCGGGGTACAGTGCGAAATACTCCACCTGAACCCCGTTGCAATGCACGCGCGTACCTCTCCTCCTTTCAGTGGGCCAGCTACACGAAAAAGCCGTGCGAGAGCGTGTTCGTCCAACGGCCCGTCCGTCTAGCGGCTCTTCGCGGTGTTCAGCCCCAATGCCCTTTCTTGCTTTTTGCTATTAGCAGCGCAGACCAGCAGCACCGAGTGAGTGACTGCTCAATCAAGCACTACTACTGTAGTAGACACCTGTTGTGGCATGCGGGATGGGTAGACCACATTTATTTGACGGGTCGTTGCACCCATCATCGACTCACGGCCCGCGACTGCTGCAATCGTCCACACACATACATCTTCCACCGTACCCTCTACAAGCAGTATTATAGTAGACGCCACCACCCCATCGAAATACTACAGTAGCAAACTTTGTGTGAGTTTGCAATTACATAATTAGAAACCCTACGAACGGTACGAATAATGCTTGATACCACGAGCACCAAGCAGTATTACTAGTAGTAGTGGCAATAGTAGTATTAATAGTATGTTATCATATTCGCCAATTATTAATACTCTACCAGGCACAACAGCAGTAGCAGCATTGCTTGTCACATTTATCATCCGACAAACCGACAAAGTGCAGCACAGACGATTGATGATGAGGGTCAACGTCGATTACTACAACAACAGCAAGAAAATGTCCAGAACGCAGAGGAAACCCGAGGAAGCAAAGCAAGACAACAAAACAAGGCCGCCTATACCCACGTACGGTCCAACTCCATTGCACGTTACACACCTACACTTACGGCTATACATCGATCTCTATCCAAATGGGACCCCACCCCCCCTCCCCTTCCTCCTCTCTCAGTTCGCGCTTTACGCATAATATGTACTCCTTTCACTCTTACATACGAGTCCTACGAATTATACAGTTAGTAAGTCGCGTCCAGGCTCCATCACAAAACTACTGATGATGATGTGTCATTCAACTACAAGGCCGATAGAGATTGCGAGCTATAGAAAGTAGAGTATGAGTTGAAAAATCCGAAAGTCGATGGAAATTGACGCGCTGGGGGCGAATGAACGCTGAACACACCCATTCATGGCACGATTAAAACGAAGGCAAGTGAGTGATACATACCTGGGGGGGCAAGAGAAGGCACCTCCTCCTCCTCCTCCTCATGCGTGTCCTCGTGTGGCCACGGCTTGCCCGCAGAGGCCGCGGGGGATAAAAGCCTTCCACGGCGGTTTGTCAGTTGAGCTGAAAACGTGCGTATTTAGTGTGGTCACTGCTGTGGCGCTGTGTTTGCCCTGGGTGCAAGGTTCTCGGCCATCCTGTAGACAAATACTTCGTAGGTGTTGAAATAAACATCGTTGCACGTACACGTACAGTAGTAGAGCTCCAGCGTTTTAGTTTCGCTATGTATGAATACTATCAACTAAACTGTAGTTAGTTGTGTTACCGGCATGAATCACCACCAAACAGGTAAATTCGGCACGGACACTGGTTATGTATGCTGGATGTCAGCGGGTAGAAATGACGACTTAACGTGAAGACCACACACAAGTATCGAACATATTTGATGTACAAATCGTAACACCGTACAGGTAATAGACCGATGTTTTACATCCATCCGTTCCATCCCCTGTCATTCCCTGTATTCCACTATATGCGTACTGAGCGAAACTATTATTAGTAAGAGTGTTCGATGCCCCCTTATATCGTATCAGTACGTACAAACCAAAGGTCGTCAGAGTCCGAGTCCGATCCATCGAGACTCAGTGATTGGCTCGCGAGTCCGAGCCCTTTTCGTAGAAGTACTGAGTCCCTAGGGTACCAGAAGCTGAAATTACTGAGTCCTCGCGGCTCTCCAGGGTACCATAAGCTGAAATTACTGAGTCCTGCCGACTTTCCAGGGTACCAGAAGAAGCTGAAATTACTGAGAACTTGCGAGTCTCCAGGGTACCACAGAAGCTGAAAATACTGGGTCCGCGCGAGTACCTATAAGGTACCAGCAGCTGAAATGGATGAGTCCTTGCGCTGAAATGGATGAGTCCTTGCGAGTCTCCAGGGTACCAGAAACTGAAATGACTGAGTACTCGTGAGTCCCAAGTAGAAGTGGGCACCGGTAAAAAAAACCCCGGTTTAAACCGGTTTTTGGAAACCCAGCAGGCGTGTAAGAGTACGAGTAGCCGGTTTTGAAAAAAAAAACCGCGTTTTTTTTTGCTGGTTTAAACCGGTTAACCGGAAACCGGATAAAACCGGAAAACCGGATAAAACCGGATAAAACCGGATAAAACCGGATAAAACCGGATAAAACCGGTTTTTATCCGTATAAAAACCGGTTTTAAACCGGATAAACCGGATAAAAACCGGATAAGACCGGACATTTTTTTCACTGTTTCTCTACCGAATGAAACCATCACCAGTACTATTAATAATAATAATAGGATACACACAGCAGTAGTAGTGTTATACCTGGTATATGGTATCATGCATACATATGTGTAAGTGTGTGCATCAACCATGCTCTAAACAGCAGATGCTCTGCTGACGTGTTATAGTTGTCATATATCAAAACATATACCATACCAAGGTATACAAAACTTGCACGTACGACAACTGTATAATATACTTTCACTTGTTTTGGACTCTTTAAAAAAAAGGGAGAGGAGGGGTTCCCAGCGTATTCGGAGGGCTTTGCGGCCCGGGTCCAAAAATCTACACTAATTTCAAGATATACAAAATATCCACACTAAAATCAAGTAATTTTCCTGTCCATACTAAAATCAAGTAATTTTTTCCTAAAGAGTCCCCCAGATGTGAAAATATGGATCTCCAGAACTTCGGTCAAAATCGAAATCGGCCCATAACATCGCGAGTTAGCCACTTTTACACTAATTTCAAGATAAAAAGGCCAGACGTAAAAAATCGACCGAAAAAAAAACAAAAAAGGCTACTGCTGTACGTACAAGGGCTGTGCATCCATGCCGGCGTTTTGTTTACACTGCTGTACGTACAAGGGCTGCGCATCCATGCCGGTGTTTAGTTTGTGTCCGCTGTACGTACGTACGAGTCGTACTGCTGGACTGCTGCTGCTGCTGCAGTTGTTGTTAATGCTGCTGTAGATGGGTTATATAAGGACTACTACTATTACTATTGCTGTACGTACTGGTGCTGCTGTTTACTGATTTCACTCTGTTGTTGTTGTTGTAGATTGTGGACGGGTGGATCGGTTGGTGCGTGTGGGTGTCGATCGGTTGGTGCGCACGTACGTACGTGGTCGGGTGGGTGGGTCGGTGGCAGTGTTGTGAACCGAAAATGAAAATGGACTCGGTCGGTTTTTCGGTTTCTCGCCGAAAAGTCGGTCGGTTTCGGTCGTTTTTTTTTTTTAAACCGAAAAAAACCGAAACCGAAACCGAAAATTTTCGGTCGGTTTTTCGGTCGGTTTCCCGACTAAACTAGCCAATTGGTCTACATTTCGAAGGGTTCGGTGCGCATGTGTTGGCATAATGTGACGGTATGGTGTCAAGTGGCCCTCCTGCAGTACCTGCGTCTGCTGCGCCACACACACACACGGTACAGGACGACATGCATATTTATAATCTGCAACCGACAATAGCTACAGGTACAGCAGTGTTTTTGCACGGCACAGGAATGGCGCAGGTCGGCCACAGAGCTCGATCCTTGTCGACATGGCGGAGCCAGCCGTGTTTCTTGTAAAGAACACAGTTCGACTGTCTGCAGGTCACGAAGCCTGCCGCCGCCTTTGACGCTGCAACTCGACCACCGAGAGGCTTGCTCACAACCTTCACGGTATCATCGTCCGAGCTCTCCACTTCCACCTCCCCTTTGCCTGCACCCGCCTCTGCCTCCGGCACAAGGTCAGAGTCAGCACTGCCGCCTGAACCGGACATGGCTATCCTTCGCAATCTCGCGACGCACCGTGCCCTGCGCGACTGCTGTTGCTGCTGCTGCGGGCTGTGTGCTATGTGCTGGGTGCTGGGTGCGTATCAGATGTCCATACATAACGGGGTTTCCATGTAGATATGTAGGCGTTATTGACTTAGGGGACGGGGAAAAACAAAACCGACCGAAAAAAACCGAGTCGGTTTTTCGGTTTCGTTTTTTTTTTCAAACCGAAAAACCGAAAAAAAAGTCGGTTTTCGGTCGGGAAAAAACGAAAAAAAACGACCGAAAAAACCGACTTTCGGTTATCGGTTCACAACACTGGCTCGGTGGTTGGGTGGGTGGGTGTGAGTGATGTGAGTGGATGTTGGTAAGTACGTGAGAGTAGGTGGGTGTGGGTGGGTGGGTGTCGGTGGGTCGGTTGATACGTGGTTGACTGCGTGTGTGGATCGTGACCCAGTTCTTATTTTGTACTTTTGTTTCTGTCCGCTTTATACTGGCCCCGCCCTGGCGTGGTTCGGAGTGCCACTAGTATATGTATAAAACAGCAGTGTGTGTGGTACCACTACGACTAGTCATATTTTATTTTAGGTGCTGCTGGCTCCTACACATTAGGACGTCTGAATGAGCAAGGAAACACGAGGATTTCATATTTGATCGAGGCTGCTTTATACACTAATTTCAATATAACGGCTCCCAAATATATGACACACTGCTGTTTTATACATATACTAGTGGCACTCCGAACCACGCCAGGGCGGGGCCAGTATAAAGCGGACAGAAACAAAGTACAAAATAAGAACTGGGTCACGATCCCACACACGCAGTCAACCACGTATCAACCGACCCACCGACACCCACCCACCCACACCCACCTACTCTCACGTACTTACCAACATCCACTCACACATCACTCACACCCACCCACCCAACCACCGACACAGTGTTGTGAACCGATAACCGAAAGTCGGTTTTTTCGGTCGTTTTTTTTCGTTTTTTCCCGACCGAAAACCGACTTTTTTTTTCGGTTTTTCGGTTTGAAAAAAAAAACGAAACCGAAAAACCGACTCGGTTTTTTTCGGTCGGTTTTGTTTTTCCCCGTCCCCTAAGTCAATAACGCCTACATATCTACATGGAAACCCCGTTATGTATGGACATCTGATACGCACCCAGCACCCAGCACATAGCACACAGCCCGCAGCAGCAGCAACAGCAGTCGCGCAGGGCACGGTGCGTCGCGAGATTGCGAAGGATAGCCATGTCCGGTTCAGGCGGCAGTGCTGACTCTGACCTTGTGCCGGAGGCAGAGGCGGGTGCAGGCAAAGGGGAGGTGGAAGTGGAGAGCTCGGACGATGATACCGTGAAGGTTGTGAGCAAGCCTCTCGGTGGTCGAGTTGCAGCGTCAAAGGCGGCGGCAGGCTTCGTGACCTGCAGACAGTCGAACTGTGTTCTTTACAAGAAACACGGCTGGCTCCGCCATGTCGACAAGGATCGAGCTCTGTGGCCGACCTGCGCCATTCCTGTGCCGTGCAAAAACACTGCTGTACCTGTAGCTATTGTCGGTTGCAGATTATAAATATGCATGTCGTCCTGTACCGTGTGTGTGTGTGGCGCAGCAGACGCAGGTACTGCAGGAGGGCCACTTGACACCATACCGTCACATTATGCCAACACATGCGCACCGAACCCTTCGAAATGTAGACCAATTGGCTAGTTTAGTCGGGAAACCGACCGAAAAACCGACCGAAAATTTTCGGTTTCGGTTTCGGTTTTTTTCGGTTTAAAAAAAAAAAACGACCGAAACCGACCGACTTTTCGGCGAGAAACCGAAAAACCGACCGAGTCCATTTTCATTTTCGGTTCACAACACGCCACCGACCCACCCACCCGACCACGTACGTACGTGCGCACCAACCGATCGACACCCACACGCACCAACCGACGATCCACCCGTCCACAATCTACAACAACAACAACAGAGTGAAATCAGTAAACAGCAGCACCAGTACGTACAGCGATACTAGTTGTAGTAGTCCTTATATAACCCATCTACAGCAGCAATAACAACAACAGCAGCAGCAGCAGCAGTCCAGCAGTACGACTCGTACGTACGTACAGCGGACACAAACTAAACGCCGGCATGGATGCGCAGCCCTTGTACGTACAGCAGTGTAAACAAAACGCCGGCATGGATGCACAGCCCTTGTACGTACAGCAGTAGCCTTTTTTTTTTTTTTTTCGGTCGATTTTTTACGTCTGGCCTTTTTATCTTGAAATTAGTGTAAAAGTGGCTAACTCGCGAAGTTATGGGCCGATTTCGATTTTGACCGAAGTTCTGGAGATCCATATTTTCACATCTGGGGGACTCTTTAGGAAAAAATTACTTGATTTTAGTATGGACAGGAAAATTGCTTGATTTTAGTGTGGATATTTTGTATATGTTGAAATTAGTGTAAATTTTTGGACCCGGGCCGCAAAGCCCTCCGAATACGCTGGGAACCCCTCCTCTCCCGCGGGTAGATGTCAGTTGGGCTGTTTGCATAATACGTCAGTACAATACGTCAGTTTGGCTGTTACGTCAGTTGCTGTTTGCGAAGAGCTCAGTTGGCCTGTTTGAAGGGCTGGTTGCGAAACAAAAGGTCTGTTTGCAAAGAGCTGTGTATCAGTTGGTCTGTACGGACAAAGAGCATCGAGTAACTACGGACCTCTAATCGTGAAATAATAGATATGTTTATACGTATAGTACCTGTGCACCGGCAATGCCTTCTTCACAACAACGTGTTATACCTTGAAATCACGCTACCCCGTGCGCTGTGGTTGTGGCTCGGAATCGACATGTAAACAGCACCTTTTTCACCCAAACATGCCGTCGTTTTCAATGATTTGGAGGCGTTTCACGTTACCATCCGGTTTTAACCGTTTTTCGGAAAACCGGTTAAAACCGGCTGAAAAAAACCGGTTTTATCCGGTTTTTTATTTTGATAACAACGCCTCGTTACGTATCCGGTTTTCGTTTTTTTTTTTCGCCTCCCGGTACCCACCTCTAGTCCCAAGGGTACCACCAGCATCTGAAATGGCTTGAGTCTTCGAGAGTACCGAGCCAACAGGCCGAACAAAACAAACGTTGTTTGTGTACGTTGTTATCGCCATTTAAAAAAGCACTGCAAAACATCGCCAAACTACCAGTCAGTACACAGGTGGCCATTGGAGTGTGTGGCGACATCACAACCTCCGTACATTTGAGCGTAATGTACCGCAAAGTATGTACGAGAAGGCCCCTCGGCTGTGAGATGTCCTATTGAGATCTTAATACAACGTGTAAGGTTGGCGTCAGGTTTGCAGACGTTTCTGCAATGTTAGTAGATTTATTGTGCGCCCAACACATTTACATATTTCGCTCGTTATTCTATTATTGTATACCGTAGTAGTAGTGTAAAAGCCGCTCAAACCAAGTAAATACGTAAATTCACATACTTGAGGTAAAAACCGGATTTTGAATGGCTGAAACCCAATAGTGGAATCGAGTAAATTTTTATTGTAAAGTCTTCGGCGTTCTCACAGCGATGAGATCATCCATACTACCTGGTATATCAATCAAGGTGAATTTATCACCGAACAGTCGATTTTCCTAATTGAGAACTGCCTTTCCGATGAGAAAGAAAATCGAAAATATTGTTTTTTTAAATGTAAGAAGAGATGTACTTCCCTCACAGTCATTTTTCTCACTGTAAACTATTGTCAGTTGTGACACCCGTCGATTACAAAAAAAAACGGCATCGGCAGTCTCAAGATATCGAAGATGCCAGAAAATTGCTCGCTCATAAATAATGCAAATTCCCTTAAATCCTTGATTTTTCATTTTTCGAGCCTGTCCAGGGTGATTTCAATTTGTTTTTCGTGCATCGATACCTACCATCAAGGAACATATTTTCTAGGTCAAATTTTGATCGTGAGCGAAATCCAACTGTTAAACAATAACAAAGTACGTACTAAAATCGATTTTTGTTCTCATCGGAAAGGCAATTCTCAATTAGGAAAATCGACTGTTATCGGTAGACAAAACGTTTCACTACAACACTAAAGTCAAGTCAACATATGTTTGAAGGCAATCGAACTGGCACGGGGAAGTTGTTAATATTTACAAATTTAATTTTTGTGTCTGAATGAAAATCCATATTTAACCAAGTCACTGTTTGGACGAGTTTTCCGTTTTATTAGTGCACAGCAGAATCAACTAAGAAAAATGAAAAGATCAACCCTACGTAGTGCATGCACATCATTCATTCGTCTTCCCCGAATGCATCATGTATGTGCCCAGAATTTTGTAATTTTTACTAAATTCTAAAAACACGTTTTATTAGCTGTTTTTTATAAGATTATTCGTTGCGTATGGGGATGTTTTCGTGCGATGCAAAACAGCGGGCGGGGTCCTGGGGCCTGGGGTATATACAAAACACGAGCAGCGTATTTGTTGACCATTCAAACACAAGTGAGCTATAATAATAATGATGTTGGGGTACGATTGTGTGAAGTTTTAGTTGTTATATTTTTACTCTACAATAGTAGTATTAATAGTACTACTGTAGTAGTCTACATACGTACGTACAAACCAGGTATATATTTGCTCGTGTTTTGTTGTTTCGCGCCGATTTATTTCGAATTATGTTAACCGTTATCCGCCAATTCCACGAAGGCATGCGAGCTTGCGTGCGTATGGATGCCGGTGAGCACTCTGAATGGTTCGGTGTCACTCAGGGGCTGCGGCAAGAATGTGTGCTGTCACCGCTTCTGTTCAATGTCTTCTTCCCTGCTGTGATACACGCCGTCTTGATACGCTTCAGTGAGGACCCAGACACCTTGAGGGACTTGGTTCACCTCGAAGAGGACCTCGGGAGGACGGGATAAAGGGTGACCCACCAGCACCTGTACGGAGGGAAGTACGAGGTGTGCTGTGCGCCGACGATGCAGGTATTGTGTCTAAGAGTCGTTCTTTTGGAGCAACTTTTTCCAAAATGTCCTTTTTTTTCCAAAAACAACAGGAAAATCAGGAAAAACAGGTCTGTTTTGCTTATGAATCTGGAATTATTATTTGTGATAAGTGCTGGATGGTATCCACACTAGAACTAGCATATATAAAACACACCCGATATAGACTGCCACATTCGACTGCAAAACCTACCGTACTTCAACCCCCCAGGGAAGGGCGGGCGTGTTCTTCTTTCAACTCCCCGACCTTCCACCCAGTGCCGAACCTTCTCTTTAACACCACGAGTAGAGCCTCGTACTAACTGGTCTTCTTCCTTCCTGTTGCAAACCTTCCCAACCTCTGTCTCTCCAATTCAACCAACTGCACCACCATGATACATAAAGTACCTGGTACTTGATAAACTTTCCCTACCCCCTCTTTCAAACATGCCAACGATTCAATACCTCTCCACAAACCCCAGACTTCCTTCGTTCAATCTTCCACTTTGTTTTGCTAATGAATCTGGAATTATTATTTGTAATACGTGCTGGATGGGTCGATACGGCCTGGTGACGAGGCCTTCCTTGATGGCACTTGTTGTGCATGGCGCACTTGCCGCGAGCCGAGTTCGACCCCGGGTTGGCAAACTCGGTCGTAGTCGCGGCCAAAGCCCTCTTGAAGACGACCAGGGCGAAGGTGCTCAACTCAGATCTCTTCTCGGTGGGTAAGGCCTGGGAACGAAAGCCCATTCGCGACTTCGAGGAACAAATGCGGGCGGCTCCGTCCCGTGAGCTCGTCGTGGCCTTCTGAAAGGCCCACGATGCGGCCCACGAAACGGTCTTCTGGCCGACCCCGGAGCAGGAGTCGCGTTATCGCAACAACAAGAAAGCGCTCGGCGACAGCCGCGAACGCGGGACGGACCGTCGTCGTGGGGATGGTGGCTCTAGTGGCGGTAGCTCTGGTGGTGGCGGCTCCAGAGTTGGTGGCACTGGTGGTAGCAGCGCTCACCATCGTCGTGGGGGTGATGGCGGTGGAGGAAGCGGAGGTGGCGCGTCTGGGACTGGTGGGGACACGAGACGCCGTCAGAGTGGCGGCTCTGGAAAAAGCAACCGACGAAGCGGCGGGCGCACCTCTGGCGGAAGACGGGACCGCGCCAGGGGCCGCCAGCACGGAGACGTCTCTTCGACCTTCTCCGGCTCGTCTACGAGCTCTTGCACCGATTGTGGTGGCGTTGCAGTGGTGCCAAACCCGAGGCGAGTGACTCCTTCTTTGGTGGGTGTTGCTTCCTCTGCATCGCGGCTTAGCAAGCTCTCCGTGACAGACGACCAAGCTAAACCGGTATCTTCCAACCTAGCCAACGCACGTGCCACCGCGATCGACACCACTGATGCCGCCGTTGAAAAGCCAAGCATGCCGCCTCTGTTTATCGAGCATACATCCACTTAGGCAGCAAAGACTTTACTCGCATTTCAACCCTACCATTTCCTGCATCTGTCAGCAAGACAGATGGCGCACAACAACTCCTTCGCTCGACTAAGTTAGTAACGACAGTCCTCCTCATGCCATGCGACGACCTTTGTACGGATGGCTTGCTTGCGACCGACTGGATAACCGGTTGGCAAATCCCTCTCAAAAGCGCGTTATCACACGCGATTGTACCTGACAAGCCCATTACCGCCAAACCACCCAATTGATCGACGAATTTGTTGGACAGGTGTCGCGAGCACGTAAGGGAGGAGAATCGGGTCCCGACGCTTTCAAGTTGCTGCTACGCCTCCTGACATCACATTGCGACAGCGCCGACACGGGGGAATGCTACACTAAGTTGCATACTTTTGGCGTGTGCGCGGGCACCCCCTTTTGTGATTTTAGTCGGGAGTTTCGAGTGCTTGTGTCGACAGTAACGGGGAGCGAGCGTGTCCTGGCTCCAGGAACAGATGTGGTGTTGGAGGTGGTTCGGATGGCGGTGAACGAGTGGTTTCCCACTTTGATGCCTACTTTGTACCCTGGTTTTATGGCCACGAAACTGAGGCCATATGCTTCGTTGGACGACATGTGGAATGCGTTTGCTGACCTGGCACATCATAAGACACCTGCCGTTACCGGAGAAAACTATTTTTCTTTGCCTGTTTCTTCGACGGGTATGCGGTCATCCGCCCCGTCGGGGCCTCGGCCCGCCAGGTATATAGTCGTGGCCAGGGCCGAGTGCTGCCCCAGTCGCCTTCATGGCAGACGGGGGCGAGCCATGATCCCATTGTTTTGACTGTGGATGCCCCCCCTGACCCTTGGTTGGACAATTCCTACAACTGTTGGCCTTTGGCAGAACAACACTACGCAGACGTTTTCGCTGTTTGTTCGTCCTTTAATACCGAGGGTTCTCCTCGCTGGACCAACGTTCTTTCACCCACCGCCCGTGCCAAAGCATTCCGTGATAACCGGGGGCACTGTCTAAACTGCCACGAGGACACGCACTCTTTCAAAAGCTGTCGACATCCATTCATTAATGCGAGCGAACTCTTGAACCCTGACCTTGGTAGTCTTGGCGACAATAGCGCTTTCCGACGATGACAAGCTCGCATGTGCAATCACCACCGTGGTGATACACGCCCCCGCTCCAACTCCGGCAAGCACAATCGCCGCCATCGCGCAGGCCCGTCGAGAGAACATCAGCAGGGGCGTGGCCAGGTAAACAGGCATAATACACCCTACGATACTCAAAACACGTCGGACTTCCACGGAGGTATTCCGCCCTCGCCTGCCTCCTTTGCCCCCGCCATCACTCCGGGTATGCGTTACGGAGCCGCACATAATACGAGCGGCACCCCAAACGCACGTCAGCCAGGCACCTTTCGCTCTGGCAAATGACGGGTCGGGGCGGTACGGCTCAGCCCGCCCTTCCGTCGTCAGCAATGCCATATTTTATTCCAGAAGATGCTCGTGTACCTTCGGCCCGTCCAGCCAGCAAGACGGGTAGTGTTACCTCGATCAAGAGCCCACGGGCTCTCCAGCCACCTGCTAATACTGCTAATGGTGGCGTACCGGCGACGGGAACACACGCGTCGTGTGTGGTTCCCCTCGGCCGGGGTACATGTTCGACGAAGGGAACCCGCGCTTCGAGCGCCGTTCCCCTCGCCCATGGCCCTCACTCGGCCACGGGAACGCGCGATCCCAGCGCTGTTCCCCTCAGCCGTGAACCAAAATTGGCAACGGGGGTCCGCACTTCAAGCAACGGGCCCTCCTTTCGGGGTAAGGGAGCCTGCGCTTCACGCGCCGCTCCTCCCTGTCACGCGCCAAGCAGCACTCAGAATGCTGCCCCTGCGCGACCTTATGCTTTGCGAGAACGTTCGCCACCTCCTCTACCGTACCGTGTAGTGGCGGTTGGCTTGATGTGTGGGAAGGCAGACGCCAAAACACCGAGACCTTGGCGAGGCTCGGCTCAGTGATCCTTCGCGACAGCAGCGGGCGTTCTGTCCCGTTTCGCATCAAGGAGGAATCGACAAGATTAGCTACCTCGTCCCCCTTCTCCAAGAAACCTAAACGGAGAGAGCCCACTCGGGTGGGATTTGTTTTGCCGCCCTCCCGAGCCCCGTTTTCGAAGATGCCCCCAGGGTCTGCAGATCCTCTTACGTCTTCGTGCACGCTAACCCACGTGCATCAGGCACCGTCGGCAACAGTGGAGCCGGAAGCAGATCCGATACTGCCCGATGGGCCAGTGGTGACGCCACGGCCACGAGTCAGATCAACTGGACGCTATACCCGCAAAACTACGAAAGATTCGCGCCTTTCGTCAAGCAGAGGGGGCCCAGAGCCTCCTGCCCCTTTGAGGGCAATATGAGCCCCTTCTTGCGAATTTCCGCCAATGAGCGTGGGTGACGTGAGGCAAGGAACCGTGTATTCGGACTCGCCTTGTGCACCCGAGGCCCGGTGCTCCCGGACGGGAGCACCGCAGGCCCAAACTACCGAGGCCCAGAGTCCTCAAACGGGGATACTGTAGGCTCATACGGTTACCGACGGTTGGGCACCGTCGGTCTTTGACCTTACTCTCGAATATTCAACAGACAAGGTAGTACTGTTCTGGTAGCCCCCTTCCTACTTTTCGCAGTGGTTTCCTTCGTCGTTTGTCCTCGACGACGTGTCATATTCTTGCGCAGCAGTATATGGTGGCCGCAAAGGCCAGGCTTTTTGAAGACCACCGCACAGACGAACCATTATGTCCTCGCCAGACCCACATACGTACAAACGCCTCGGTCGTGGCGTGCGCAATTTTGACTCTGTTATTTGGGATCGAGAGAAGCAACAAGCCGTGTTATATAGCACCTAGGACAATTTTACGCAGAAGCCCGCCATGAAAAATCACCTTTTGAGCACGGGAAACAATGTTTTGGCTGAAGCCAGCCCTCTGGACCCAGTGTGGGGCATTGGTCTCCGGGCGGACGGCCCCAGAGCCAGTGGCCCCCGCAAGTGGAGAGGGCCAAACATGCTTGGTGAGGCGCTTTCTGCTGTTCGCGAAGTAATTCGCGAAAGTAAGGCCAGGTTGGCATCCCACGCCTCCTCTCGTCAATTCTGCACTCCCACGGGGAGCACCAGGTTCCACGAGATTTCTACAGCGCCGCCGCCACCCGCGGCCAGCGCCTACAAGGGTCCTCCTTTGGAGTTTTCGACCTTTTGCTCGGACGCGCCGGCCGCTCAAAGCCCTGAAGGTTTGGCGACAGCTTCTGGTACCGGCACTGGCCTGGCGTTGCTCGAACACGGCCCCTGCCTTGCTGGGGGTATCGTGACGCTAGAAAACGCTTCGTTCACCACTAAAATCGCCATACATAGTGGAGGGGGCGCCATTGCACCTTACAAGTGCGTCGTGCTCTTGGATACAGGTTCCCCCTAAACATTCGTTCGCCGAGACGGTTTGGACCGTATGCTTCTAGTGGGCGCCGCCTCGACGGCGTGCGAGCGGCCCCGTGGCACTCGCTCCTGGGGAGGTTTCGGCGAACTCCCTCCTCTGCAAACTCCAAGCGGAATCCGTCTGAGTGTTCGATTTTTTCACGTCAATGAGCCGACGTGCTTCCTCGCAGTGTGGGCCTGCGTGGTTTCTCTTTCGGTTTTGCGTCATGAAGTGTTTCTGGGCCGCGATATCTGGATACGCTTTAACACGCGTTCGTATCGCACCCTTTCCCCCCGACCAGAGGACAATCGGGTTTTTGGAGAACTCACGTTGTCCCATCACACCCCGGCTGGAGTATCTGCCTACGCTATAGACCCCGAACCTACAGGCGGCGGTTTCCACCTCCTGTATGCTGGCACTGTGGGTACCACCTTGTCGGATGGCCCTCAGTCACTTGAGGTTAACTTGGTGCGCAGAACCGGCTCACCTGTGCTGACAGGGAAGAACCTGGTTGGCATGCTTCTACAGTTAAGCCTTCTTCCGGCGCAGGAGCACTTCGTTGCCGCAGGGCGACACGTCCTCCCTCTTACTGGTGTCGTTGACCCCGAGCCGGGCGACCTCATCGGGGTCGCTGACGCCCCTCTCTTGCGTGTCCCGCTGAGCGCCTTGCAGCACCACAATCGCCCCACTGACTCCAGGCTTAGCCAACCCACATCCCTCCAAGTTTCAGCTGCCCCTCACTCGCCCCCTCCAGCTACAGCAGCTACGGGCGGTACGTCGCCTTCGTTGGCGTTACTCGCACGTTTTAACCAAGACCAGCGCTCTTCTTTCTTGCGTGTCTGGGCCCGACTGCCGCCACACCTGAAGGAGATGGCTTTCGACTTACATGACCCCGGATGGGTCCCCTCGGTTATCGAACAGCTGGGTGATCTCTCTGCGAGTTTGCCGATGTGTTCTCCACCTCCAAAACAGACTTTGGCTCCTGCTCTTTGATGCCTTTCGATATCTCGGTCCCGGAAGGCAATGCCCCAGTTACTTCTCGACCCCATCGCATTAACCCAATCATGGCCAAAGTAGTGGAAGCGACCCTCGACCAGTACCTTGCGGCTAGGCTGATCCAGCACTCAACACCGCCATATTCGAGCCCACTGGTGGTCATCCCGAAAAAGTCTGGAGGTGTGAGGATCACAGTGGACTACAAGAAGATGAACCAAATTAGCGAGCTGAGCCAACTACCCATCTCCCGTGTGGACCAAGTCCTGGATTCTTTGGGCTCTGGAAGGGTGTTTTCTTTGCTCGATCTGGTTTCTCCGTTCCACCAGATAACCGCCCACAAGGACACCGTTCCCCTTACGGCGTTCTGCACACCCACGGGCCTCTACGAGAGGCTCGTCATGCCCCAAGGCAGCAGTGCTTCGCCTGACTGGTTCGTTAAGGAGGTCAATGAAGTCATTGAGGGTTTGGAACAGGTTGCTGCCTTCCTTGACGACGTCATCGTGTTTGACTCCGACCCGGTGGCGCATGTCCGGACGATTCGCTCCCTCTTCGAGCGCTTGTGCAAGCATACCTTAAAACTTTCCCCCTCGAAAGCTCGATTCGGCGCCACTGAGGCTGACTTTCTGGGCCACTCCATTTTCTCAGCGGGTCTACGCCCGAATGCGGAAAAAGTGTCGGCTTTGATCAAAATGCCGATGCCCAAGGACGTGAGACAGGCCTCGCACTGATGGGTGGTATCAACTATTATCGCATTTTTTTGCCCGACTTGTTTAAGATATTAGATCCGATCAACTCGCTTCTACATGAGGCAGTCCAGTTTTTGTGCACGCCCGCCATGGAAAAACTGGTGCGTGAAATCCTCGCGGAGCTTGCGACCCCGCCGACTTTTGTTTCCCCTAATTGAGACGCCGTTGCCTCAAACGACTCACGACCCTTTCACGCATATTGCGACGCTCGTATCGACGGGTTTGGCGCAGCACTCGAGCAAAGAACAGTCGAATGGCTTCATGAAACCCATCGCGTACATCAGCCGTGCTACGCTCGACTCAGAGAGGCATTGGACTCCTCTTGATCTTGAGGCTGGCAGCATCGTGTGGGCTATCGAACGCCTACGCGGTTACCTTGGGGGAACGAAATTCCGCATATTTTCCGATCACAAAGCATTGGAGAGAATCGGCAATGTGGGAACCAACAATCCGCGAGTCCAGCGGTGGCTTGAGTTCCTCACTGCGTTCGGCTTCATACTTGAATACCGAAAAGGCAGCGCAAACAGTAATGCTGACTTCCTATCTCGCTTGCCGGAACCTGCCACGGAACATGACCGCAGTGGTTCGACGAGCTTTACCCTCGTTGAGGACGGAAGTATCTACGTCATAAGGGCCTGCGGGCTATAGACCCCTTCCTCGCCGATTCCTGATGTCGGTTTGGGCGGGCTGGTGTACCGCACTGACGGCGCTGCCTTGGGTGGGCTGGTGCCCCGCATTGGCAGTGCTGGCTTGGGTGGGCTCCCCTTTACCTCCGCGGGTTTTCGCGATTTTCGCACACACGGACCACGTATAAGGATTGACGACCTTTGTGCTCCCTCGGGGAGATTCGCCGCTCGTGTTCCTGCGTCCGTCAATACCGTCGATAGTCGTCCCGGCCACGAGCTGACTTCGCCTGCCGCCGACACCGCTTTCGCTTCGGTTTTCGCCGTACCCACCGAGGACGGCTTGGACTCCGCAGAAGCCCCACACCCTGTAACTACCGTCGACCAGACCACCCCCACTTCCGGGAGGTCTACACAAGGACCCGCTTCAGCCGCGCTCGCCGGCCCCATCGCGTCATCCCCATCAACGCCTGCTTCAGCACCCTCGGCCCGCATCTCCAATCGGACGTTCCGGAGAACAGCAACAACAGCCGGAAATGCACCTCCAGCTGTTGACTATGGTTTCGGGCCCGGCGGGGACCCTCACCCACCTACACGGCGTGCTCACGCCCGGCCGCGAGCCCCACGGCCATCGCCGACCCCACCCACCGCTGTGGACCCTGCCCTCGCCGCCCCGCCTGTCCCCACGGTACCCATTCCGCCCGACCGCGACCGCGGCGAGCCTGAGGGAACCCCCCCTTTGCGACTTTCGCCCCTTGGGGACGAGCCGCCGACCGCACATACTAACGCAGATGGCCTTGACGGCGCTGCTGAATTGCAGTTCGCGGACTCCGTCGCGCGTTATTCCCACGCGGACTGGGAGAGAGAACAGCAGGCAGAACCAACGTGTTACGCGGCTATCCGCTACATCTCATCCTCGGCCGGTCGCCAGCCCTGCCACACGACGTTTTGTCGTGCTATCCGTCCCACCAACGCCCGTCTTTTTCGGATATTCAGGAGCTTAACGGTAAAAGACGCTTACACAAACCCGACGATGACCTTATCCTACTCGTCCGAAATCCGACACCGGCGCCGGCGCCTGACGCACCTAACTCGGTGCGTCGTGCAGCTTGTTTACTGAACAACGAGCCTCTTCGCATGTACGTTCCACCGCTCACGCGACCTTGGATCATGCAAGTCTGCCACTCGACGGCCTCTTGGCACCTTGGCGCCACAGAACACTACGCATGCTCGAGTTATTCTACTGGTGGATCGGCATAAACGTATGCACTCGGTGGTGGCTCCGCCACTGTGTGAAGTGCCAAGCACGCAAAACCCGACGACTGACTGTCCGCTGGCCAGTCATCTCCATGCCTCTGCCATAAGGTCCCGGCATCGCTATCGGCGTCGACTATTTCGGCCCTCTTCCGGTCACACAGCGGGCAATTCCTACGTCGTACTCATCACCGACCGTTTCAGTCGCCGGGCCGATATGTTCGCCGTGACCGCGCCCGAATTCACCACCGAAGGCATGGCCAACATCTTGGTCAACAAATACATTCCCCTCTGGGGGTGCCCACGCACCATCCTTTCAGACATTGGCCTCCAGTTCTGCTCCAAGCTTTCACAAGCCATCTATCAGCTTCTGGGAATACGCAAGCTTGCCACAAGCTCCTACCACCCAAACGGTAACGGGGGAGTTGAGCGCGTGAACCACACTATGGCCCAAATGCTGGCTATGGCTCTCAACGAAAACCAAGACGACTGGGATATACACCTCCCTCACGTCGAATTCGCATACAACAATTCGGTCAGCGCTTCGACGGGCTTAGCCCCCACCGAGGTGCACATGGATGGGTAGACTTCATCGTCTCCCCTTAACAGTTTTCGACCGTATCGGCATCGCGGGACACCAGAGTTTGGTCCGCAATCACCTGGCCTACTGCAACCTAGCTACAGATCAGCAGCAACGCGCGAACGACGTTGTGCGCCAACACCATGCCCTCACCGTTTCCCGCGTTATCCGTAGGAACTCCGCCCTCGCCGGCGCGTTGCAACCGGCTCCAAAATTCGCCGTGGGAGGTTGGGCATGGGTGTACAATTCGGCTTCCACCATCCGCCAGGGTGTGAAAGCCAATACGGATGCTACGGTTCTCAAGGCAAAGCTGGCGCTCAACTGGACGGGCCCCTGCAAAATCCTTGCAGTCGGACCCTGCTCCTCCGCCGACACCCCAGACAGATCCCCGCTCGGCGATAACCTGCTATACTTGGACCTCCCTTCCGACCTGCCCGGTTCGGATGCTCGTCGGCGTGTGGCCATCGCCCGCTGCAATCCCTGCAACAACCCTCACGACAACAGCGACATGCCCAAGTATTTACCGGCTGGTCTGACCCAATGACTGGTGCTACGGTAGGGGGGTAATGTATAGGTGCTTGTTTTTCACCTGCACAGAGCCACTTGGCCGAGTGACTGCTTTACTGCGTTGTCCTCAGATTACCTTTTTGTTTTTTGTTGTTGTTCTATATGCACCGCCATTGGAGGTTTTGTTGCGCAACTTCAATAAACTATGTTTAGGTCCAGTTTTGAATTAGATGCGGAGCCACCCGACCGAGTGGCCAAAACCCGGTAGTGAAAATGTGGGTACCCCCCCTATCGTAGCACCAGCCCAATATGTGCTCAACAACTTCTCCAAGAAGTCCCCCCCGTACCACTTCACACAAGACGACGTATCGGCTCCGCTCCAACGCCTAGAATTGGAAACAATCACCGGTCACCAGTCGGTCCGGGGGCGTGGTGGAGTTATCGCGGTGATGTACAAGACGCATTGGGTGGGTCTATCCGACCCGTCCTGGGAGCGAGAAATGGATCTCCAATTATCTCGCCCCTACGTTTTGCGTTATTGGGCCGGCACTCCGGACCAGCACCGTCAAACTAACCGCCTTTACCGCCGCATGCGTACTGGTGCTGCGCAGCGTAAGCTTTCTCGGTCCAAAGGTGGACGTTTTTTATCGCCCGGTTACGCTTGTATCTCGCGCGAGGAGTGGCTTCGCCGCTTCCACGACACAGAGCTCCCCAAGGGCGCTCACGTTTGGTACAAGGGCGACGGTGCTTTGTGGTGGATCGGAAAAATCAGCGTCAAGACGTCCGCGGATAACGTGTACCTCGTCCGATCCTTGGACAACCAGGGGCCAATCAAGCTTCCTCTCCCTCCAGCGCGCTATACGGTTTCATTGGGAGCCGTCCATGGTTCTTGGTGTCTCCAGGCCCACATAGCGAGCGCGATTTCTCGAAGGACCCAACGTAACGTAGATAAATCTCGAGGCACGTCCGTGGAAAGCTACTTTTATGCCGCCGTCGCACTCGATAGTTTCCGGTTTGTATAGGCTTCGGGGCTGGGAGGGTTTCTTTCCAGGCTTTATGATTGGTGTTTCTTGCACTTTCGACGTTGGTTTGGTATGGGATTTGGTATTGGTTCCGGCATCTTCCTATATTTTTTATCTTTCGTCCTGCCGACGCCGTCCCCCGCCAGGGCCGAGGGGGGCGGTCAGGGTGATATGGCTACTTATACGGTGGCACAGGACTGTATCGTTATTTGTGGTTTATCCTTTTTATGTAGTTTTCAGCAGGCACTCGCCTCCCCCTCGCGGCGCGGGCGGTAGTGCCCATTCCCCGTACGGTGTCAGTTGTTTCCCTCTTGGTGCTAGTTGCTGCCTTCTCGTCCCTCCCCTCGCCTTGTTGGCGACTCATGGGAGGTCTCTGACGTTGGTTCCGTTTACAGCACCTGCGCTTACGTTTGATTGCCTTTCTTTGCGTTTTGTTTTTCGACTTCTTAGCCTAGCAACTTAGAGGTGTGGGAGGGGTTTTGAGGAGCCGCATCTTCGACTCATGTTCTAATTCGGGGAACTGGGATTTCCCCGTTTTTTCATATTTCTGCATATATATACGGCTCATCAGGGTGGGCTAGTGTAATGGTATGGGCTAGGAAGGCCGGTAATTACCTCTGTAGAGGTATTTGGTCCGTTTTCGTATAACTTGCATGGCATTCGTATTCGGGTTATTTATAAGATCTGAGGGCCATACTTGAAGCCCGTCCGAGGCAGATATCTTCCGGCTCGGGGATTATTAAAAGCTGCTTCTCTTCTACGCTTGATTCTACGTAAAGTGAGTAACACCAAGGATGCTTAATAGACAAACCTGCAAGGGGATACTCTGTGTCTCGCCCAGTCTCATAACATAAGGAACCTTTTCTAAGCCATTAAATTATCGGGAGCTTTCCTAGGGGAGAGTTCATTTCACTTGGATATAGAGTTCGGTTTAAGTTTTCTTTCCACGTCGACTATATATTCTGTCCGAAACTTTAAGGACCGTATGGGTATTAATACGAGTACCAATAGCGTCTTACATTTCCGGACAGTGTGGCACTGCTGTATCCCCCTTTGTACGGAAATATAAGGACTGCTCAAGTAGTAATCTGAGCAGTACACATCTCTTATATTTGCGGACAGTGTGTGGCATTTTTTTCTGTGTGCAATCTGAAGGAAATAACCCCGTCCTGCTTACTGCAAGTACGGGGTTTGCTCGCTGCTGCAGGTAACCACGAGGGCTCGAATCCGCAGAGGCAAAGCTACTGCCGCTGGTTATGTAGCCTGGTGCTGGTGTTGCTGTGTGGTATGGGTACGCGCCCGCACTCACAAGCTTGTGCATCTTGCCTCTCCGGGCAGATGGTGGCACGTGTAGGGACCGAGCAGAATGCATGCGCTGACGCTGACGTTCGACTCTCTCACAGGGACAAAGCGCAGGGTCCCAAGCACACAACTAGGCACATACCTGGTACTGTATTGTGACCACATAACTGGTACCTTTTTTAGGATGAAGACACTGGGTGTGCTGGATGTCGACGGGTAGAAAGGAAGGTTTAATGTGAAGAACACACACACACACACACAGGGAGAAATTACCGCCACACGGCGAGGGTGCTGGGCCGCCCTCTCCGGAGGCGGTCGACCGAATATTCGACCTGCAACAGCGCTATCTCTCTGTCTCGCACGCGGGCACGTCTCGCTTCCTGGCAGCGTCGAGACGCGTCAGGTGTGGCAGCGCCGAGACTGCCCCACAAATCACCACCGCTCGTCCTTAGATTATCCTTACAAAATTCGCATGTGATTGGTCTTGTTATACTGCTTGTACGGCCTGTGATTGCTCAGTCCTTAAACATCCTTAGAGAGACTTGCCATGCGTATAGATGCTGCGCCCCTTATATCACAGAGTAGCCGGGGATGGTTTCCCTGCTATACGTCGTCTACCCAAAAACACACAACAGTTTGGTTTTTGTTGTACTCTTTCGTATACTATTACAGGGGACCATAGAAAATAGGACCTACGGCAGACACAAACACCTGTAAATTTTCCCATGTTTACTGACAGTAATTGGTCCTATTTACTATGGTTGTCAGCAATTATACTGAGACAACTGCCAAAATCAGGTGTACCTGATCCATTTGAGCCAAAATCAGGTATATACTGAAACCAAGTATAGAACGCACGCCACGAGCGAGGTTTTTCAGGACTTTTAGGCTGTGAGAAAACGAAAACACATATATTTAGGAATTTGCGCCTGAACAGCAGAATGATAGCGAATGTGTGTGTACTCCAAACTCTTGATCGATTTTGTATGTCCTTTTCTGTAAGGGTATTAATAGCTGTCGTATGTTTTCATTGCGTTCGTGGTCACACTCACTCTTACTACGAGCATTTCTGTATTGTTGTATATATTTGCTTGGTTAAACCATGTGCTTATTTGCTTTTTAAGCAAGTTCGTGAAAAAAACAACTTTTTCACAAGTTTTTTTTTGTTGCTTTTGTTGCTTATTTGTAGAGAAATAGAAGGCGTTTCCATGCTAGTAGTGGTAGAGCCCACGATTAGCTACCCAGTCCCAGTGACGGTAAAAAAACTAAATGCGAAGTAAAATATGCAAGGTCAGGTTCTGTAGGGTTTGTGGATTTAGGGTACGGGTATGGAAGTGTTACAGAACTTACAGAAGTTCCGGGTACGGGTATGAAATTGTTACAGAACTCACAGAAGTTCCGGGTATTGTGACACAGGCGTACAGAACTCACAGAAGTTCCGTGGGGGTCGAAAATAGTTGTACCCTTACCCCGGGTATTAAAGAGTTTCGGAAAAAAAAATGAAAACAAGAAAGTCGATGCTCATGCTGGTGCTCATGAATGGCGGGGTATTTGTCCAGGATTATTACGACTTGCTCATGTTTGGGGATTATTGCCAAGTCATCATCGACACGACTTTTTTTGCAGCAGGCGAACCGCGAAGTCGAGTGAGAAACATGTAACTACTGCACGAAATGCCATGAACTTCCGGTTGACCACGGTGCTCCACCACCTTCCGCCGTGACCTTCTCCCTCCGCTCCTCCGCCCGTATCAATTTTCCCACGGTCGTTGCCTTCCTCCTTGCCGTCGTCCAACTTATTTATCGAGGTTGTGTGCGTACGCATCGTGCATTTTTTCCCCTTTGTTTC
>MEHQ01001626.1:551574-570288 GCA_008828725.1 Saccharina japonica | reverse complement strand
GCTTGTTATGCATGACCGTAGCCGTATTACCATAGACCCTCGTATCCCTACAATACCGGTACGGGGCACGTTGGGTTTTCACCGGTTAGGCGGAGGTTCAGCAGGGGGGGAGGGGGATTGGCAAGCCTGCCAGGTGGGTGGGTTAGCGTTTAGGGAGTGTGCATTCTTGTGTGTGGAGGGGGGGGGACCCGTGCAGAGAAATGGGAGGGGGGCAGGGGAATGCCTCCGCCATGAGACGGTCGACCGCGTCGGACCTGCAATAGCGCATAAATAAGGTGGCAGCCATTCTTGGAAGTAGAGGGCACAGAGTTTCGTCGAGAAACCTCCGAGAGTGACCACCCAAAACCCCGCCCGCATTTCTCGCGACGACACTGATACGCGGCAGCCTTGACCTTTAAGGGCGTCGTTCCGGGGTACACACCCCGCCCCACACAACCCGCCGCTTGTGTTTCGAGGCGACAGTGCACCGGGATGGGCCACACCGCCACATGGAAAAAAATCGATCTCCACAACACTGATGGAGTCTACGAACAGCGGACGCGTGCTACGATGGAGGTACTGTACCGTTTTTTGGCTGAAATACTTTCTGAATGATCGGGATTCTTAACCCATTCAGAACTGAAAAACTTATCTCACACTAATCCCAAGTAGTTTGTCCCCCAAAAACGGGGGACCAGTTCTTAAGAGGTTATAACCCAAACCCGTCGGTCGTCCATCTCTGTGTTGCAAATATGTTTCATTTTTATGCTCAGGCTATGGGATTTTTCATCGGGTATATATATATATTATATATATTATATATAGCACTTTCATTTTCCTCTAAAATCAGGGTTTGGGTGAGGTATAAAGCTCTTCAAGTAATAAGCCACCACCCTCATAAGGCAAAAGCATGGTGCACCTCTACCGTAGCATGCATCAGGCGAGGGATGTCGTTGACCTGCACGAGCCTAGCCTAGCCTAGCCTAGCCTAGCCTAGGGGCGCGTCCGTATTTCTCACTGTCGAGCAGGGCCAGCGCCGCGGCGACGCCCATCCCGTTGTCCGCGCCGAGCGTCGTCCCGTCGGCGGTCAACCAGTCGCCGTCCACCACGAGCCTGATGGGGTCCGTGAAGAAGTCGTGGACCGAGTCCGCGTTCTTTTCGGTGACCATGTCCACGTGCCCTGAGCGATCGAGCGGGCAAAAGAGGCGGTGGCAGCGGTTGCGGCGGCAGCGGCAGCGGGGGCGGTAGCGGCGGTCGAAGGAGAGAGAGAACCTCGGGTCATGCTTCCTTTTTTCGGAGAGGTCGCTGGTGTAAGGCGCGCCGTTACGGGCACTTGTTTGTCCGAGAGGCGTGTTTTTCGTACTTTCTTGCAGTCGAAAAGGGCTTTTGGTGAACCTTCAAAGACCGCGGCGGCGTCTCGTCCTGTGGCTGGGGTTACTGCTACTTGTGCGGTTACTGCTACTGCTGGTGGAGGATTGGCGTACGGCAGCGAAGAAGGGCTGCTCCCTGCCAATCGGAGATGGCATCGGGGACCATGGCCGGAGATCGTCGCAGTGTGTCCGTATCGCGGATATACACACCTCGCATTCCAGGTTACACACCAATCAGACCGTTTTCACTGCTCTGATATGTGTGAGGTGTTGTCTTTACGTTGAACACGTTATTTCTACCCAACAGCATCTATTAATAGCACATCCAGTGTCCGCAATGGACCCTTCTTCCTAGTAGAGAGATACATAACCATACTGGAAAATACAGCTACCATAAGCAGCGCTGACTGAGTGCAGTAGTAGGGTTATACCTTGTGACCAACATAACACGTTCAAGAAATGCACGATGCAGGCCGCGCTTCATTTCGTTCACCTCCCCAAGGGATAAGATTAGCAAAAACGATCCTACATAATGGACGGAAACGATGTAGTAAGCGCCAAACTGTTGGAGGTGTCTCTATTAGGAGTAGGAACGTTTCTCCGTCTCGAAAGCGAAGGGTAGTCTATAGTCAAACCACTAAGGCAAGCAAAAATTGAGTTCGCCCCCCCCCGTCCCGGCACTGTAGGGATGCGAAGGTCTATGGTCATGCATGCGACCACGGCCATGCATAAACATCGAGTACAACCCCCCCCCCCCCCTATGGCCATACGACTACGGCCATGCACGACATGAGTAAACCCCTCATACGACTACGACCGTGCACGGCATGAGTACCCCCTCCCCTAGTCACCTTGAATGACGACGGTGGCGGCGCCCTCTCCCCCGTTCGCCCCGTCCCGCTCCACCACTATGTTTCCGACCGCATCTTCGCGCCAGGTGAGGCTTCGGTCGTCGGCGAAGCGCTTCACGTATGCCAGAACGGCCCCTTCGTGCGACGACGCGCGAGGGATGGAGCTCAACTCCTCGAAGAATCTCCAGAAGGGCTGGATTAATTACAACACAACAGCAAGCAATAAACACGGGAACAAAAAACACAACCACACGGGGTGATTTTTTGCGGAAGCCCAGTCAAGTGGTCATGTCGGAGTACAAAGCAGAGAAAGCTGCTCGCTTGGAGATCAGCGCTGCAACCACAACAGCACCCGGAAAACGAACAGCCCCCCAATCAACTTCAAGTTCGTCTATTTCGAACACGCTAGCGAGTCATCCATACCCTTGGATAACTAGCTAGCGTGTTCGAAATAGACGAAGTCGGAGGCAATGGGGCGCGCGTTCCCTTTCCTGCGCTCTATTGTCTTCACAAAACCGATCTCCAAGTGAGCAAGTCGCTCTGCTGTTCTGTATTGTACCAGGTCTGCTCGTGTTCTTGCAGGACCCACTGAGCTCCGCCGTCAGCAGCACGCGCCTCCACCTTCTTTGCCGTCACATATTCGAAAACGACGCGGGCTGGAGACGGCGAGGCTCAGTAGCCGCTGAAAGAACCGGCGAGGCCTGGGGCTTGGCGCGATGCAGTAAAATTGAGTAAACTGCTCGCGTGGAGGAGCGTGTTCGGTACTCGTCTGGTGCGATGGGGCCGGCCGGGATAGGTCTCTGTGGAGACAGGCACTCATGCTGGTAGGACACAGCATATAGTAGATTATCAGAGGGGGTACGTATCCCATTACAAAACAGATACAAGCAGATTATTCTGCTCATGCGCACCCTGTTTCGTGACGCGCTTTCTCTCGCACGCGAGGCAATGCCTCTTGCGCTTGGAACGGTCGGCGTGCCTGGACAAGCACCCTGCCCTGTCTCATGGAGCGGCGTCTCTTGCGCCAGCCACGCGCGCCAATCCAGCACATGCGTCTTCGCTGCTGTTGCAGCCGCTTTGACCCTCTCCTCTGCGATTTCAGCCTTCGCACATTCCATTTGAACATGGCCAAATGTTTACCCTGCAAGCGGGAAATCACGCTTCATGATAAAGCGCGCGATTCGCTTTGTCCAATGCCTCTATTTTGGCAGTCGATGCCACCAATGTCGCCACTGCTGCCGCCGCCCTCAACGCATGGGTATGGTCCTTGGCTTCCGTGGCCGCTATTTGGTCTTAAAGATGCTGGGTCTCTGCAGGCCCCTCTGAACCACTCGTGTTGCCTAGGATCTAAAACCTCACACCGTTATTGCGGTAGTTGTCTATTCTACGGGCGGCCTCCGACCAAACATTGATGCAAGCACTTGGATAACTCGCTACAATACGTAGCGTGTCCGAAAAAGTCGAGCCCGGAGGCGATGGAGGGCGGACGGGGGACGGCGAGGCTCAGTAGGTGCTGCAGAAACATGACCAGGCCTAGCACGCTGCAGTACAGCAGAGCATTCTGCTCGCTTGGACATCACCGCGGCGACGAAAAAAACACGCAGGAAAGGGAACGCGCTCCCCATCGCCTCCGGGTTCGTCTATCTCGAACACGCTCTCGAGTGATCCAAGCCCAAGGTTCATCAATGTCTGGATCATTCTTGTCATAACACCTCAAGCTCCGGGTAAGCCACCACAGGAATGTTCTTTGCACGAAATATAGACAAATAAACAAAGTACTCGTAGTGCAGTAGATTCGAGGCAAAACTATCTCCAATCAATATCGAATTCCGAGTTTTTCTAGGCTTCAAGGGACCCCCCACTAGAAAGAGAACCCCACTTGCCTAAACACGCTAAATGCACCACGAAGAGGTTGCCCCCCCCCTTGATTGATTGATTGCTGCTCTCGGGCGCTTGTCACCCCCCCGCCCAACCCCCTGCCCGCCGTTTGTTGACTCCAAGTAAAGTGCACTTATCAATAGTAAAGTGTTTGCGTTTTTTTTTCTTCTTACTTTTACTTCTCTAAAAAATCTCCCGAAGGAAGGATTTGCGGTAATTTTTTTAAAAAACGGCAAAAAAGTACTTTAGAGAAGTACGTTTTTGATCAAAAGTTACGGTAACTTTTGGCTCTCAGTTTCATTGGCCTACACACACCGAGCATTCTACCGACGCAGAACGCCACAAATTATGGGACATGTCTCCCATAGGCCCCAACCTTGCTGCTTGCTCTACACAACACAACAACCGGTGGGAGCACAGAGGCTCGAGAGGTGTGCTACAGTATGATACGGACAAGCGGTGCTGGATTTTGCTGACGGGGCGCCGGCGGACTGCTGGCGGCCCGCTACGGTACGCTCTCGCCGGCTTGGTGTCGTGGAGGATGCGCTGTTCAGAAGAACTACTCGTACGAGTACAAGTTACTCGTACGAGTCGTACTCGAATGGAGACGTAGTCTTACCGCCTTGCTTGTAGAGCGCGACAGGATGACAGATCGCCGTGTATCATTTCAATTTAACCACACTGCGGTAGCAGCACTAGCAGCACTAGCAGCAGCGGCGGCGCGCCGCCACGGTCTATATATGTCGAGCCCCGGGCGGGCTTGGAGCGGAGCGTGCCGGCGCGGTGTCGCGCGTAGGTCGTGGGCAGCAGCAGGAGCAGCACACGACGACAAGAATGGTTGGACGCAAAATCGAGAAAAGCAAAAACGGAAGTTGTTGCTTCTCCTGCTCTGCTGCTGCTCTGCTGCTGTTGCTACTGCTGCTGCTGCTGCCGCTGCTGCTGGGGCTTCCGCCACATAGCTGCAGCCACCGGTGCTGCTGCTTGCGGTCGTGGGATTGCAGCTGCGGCACTGCGGTCATACCCCTGCCGCCGCCACCGTTGCTTGGCTGCCGTTCCTCTCGTACGCTACTTTTTGTTTTCGTTGTTTGTTTGGTTTGCCGCATTGCCTCACCCCACTTCCCTTATTATTTTCGGAGGCGTCGCCTGCAGGATTTTTTTTACTTCTATCGCAAACACACCGAAACCATGAGGGGAAGGGAATTCACTTTTTTGAGCGGAAGGAAAGTATATATATTTTTTAACTTCTATCGCAAACACTCTAGTCATGCTAAAGCTCGTACATATTAATATTATACCAGGTACTGGTGCAATTTATAAGGGACATGCTATATACAACCCACCATGCACTTCATTTGTATCGTTTAGTATACCACACTAACATCAACACCATACGTAGAGCGAAGATACTCACGAGTACTCGGGGAGTCTCTCCCCAGATTTGGCGAGTACTCGGTGACCGCGAGTACTCGCACGGGTACTCGTACAACTAAAATACAAAGTCTTGCACATTCGTTCCGAGAACTTTCCGCATATTTCGTGCAATTGATACCATAGGTTGGGCTGCTCCATGCGTGGGGCTGCTCCATGCAGCCAAGAACTTCGGATATACAACGACCATAAATACGAAAGAAAGTCGTCGAGCCGATCGTCGTGTCGGGTGCCTACGGTGACGACGCGAACGCAGAGTGCACCGCTGTTCTGGGTATAGCGAATTGTGTTCCTGCTGCTGTTCCGTCTACTGCTGCCACCTGGCGTCTCTCGAACTGAACCACGTTCGTTTCCTAACGAGTATCATACGATGAGGACAGACTTTTGTTTTACGGACTCTTCCTGCTTCGTGCTCTTCTATTAGCAAGTACGAGTACGAGTATGTACGTAGCAGCAGTTGCTGCTTCACCAAGTGCATATGCAGTCAACAAAACCCAAGTGCTGATAAGCCGCAAGCAAAGTTCGGAGCCATAGCATAAGACGGCACAGACGACTCACCTGCGGCTGGAGGTCTTGCGTCACAAGGGCGGGGCCAACGTCGGTGGCCGATGTTCCAGCGCTGCAAGATGTGGGTGCCGAGGTTGAACTGGCCCTGGCTCTCGGAATGGTCGATGAAGCAACGGAGATCCACGCAGGAATAACTCTGGCGCGGAAAGCTCTGCTATATCCCGCCAACAAAGCAGCAGACATAGCAGAGCGAACCAACATGCTATCAGAGATGCAGGACTGCGTCCGCCCCAGCTGGCAGTAGACTACTGCTGTTTGAAAATGTTTTCCTGTTCGCTACACATGTTTTTGATTGCGATGGAGTTCTACTTTGTGAGGTTGCATGTTTTGACAGTTTCATAAGTTTCAAAACCGGTTTTCCTTTTCAATTTTCAACGTTTCGACTTCGATTCGCTCCGATGGCATTTTGACAGTTGAAGTGGTGTTGCCTTTTGACGTGTGATGTGCGACGTGCTCTGTCGTTCTTGACTGATCGTCGAGTCTTCTCAGTCCTTGGCGCTGCGAACGAGGCCCCCGTTTTCTCCCACCACTCGTACGTATAGCGATGGTTAATCTGCACGACCTCGCCAGCAAGGGAGACGTCGAGGGAGTCCGTAAATTCTTACAGAAATCGGCCTCGAAGGTGGACAAGACGAACCGGGACAAGCAGACTGCTCTCCACTGCGCTGCGAAAGGGTACGGCCGAATTAATGTCGACATGAAAACACGTGTTTTTATGTACCGTACTTACGTACGTTCACACCGGGATGTATGTTCGCTCAGTACGGTCTGGAAGCACGAGGATTAGGGCTGTACGTCGTACAACAGTAGGTACTGGCAGACGAGAGAGTTTGTTTTCCGTCCGTTGTGTGCTTGGCATGATCAGTGACAAGCCGACGGAGACATAATCTATTCTGGGTACGGCATCCCTTTACTATCATACGCCCTTGAACCGTATTACCACAGCTTATGCGCTTTACTCGTTGGTACCTCGTAAACACTGGGGGAATACGTAGCCCTACGGTACGTACTACTCTGTAGCGTTCCGTGCACTTGACTCGATCTCGTGAGTGTAAGCCTTTTCGCTCAGACTTGTGAGCTCAACGACCTTGAAAAATTAATGCGTGTGACCTCAGGGGGCACGTCGAGGTTTGCCGGGAGCTTATCGCTTCCGTGGCGAGCGTGGACGCCCAGGATGCGCAGCTCCGAACACCTTTGCGGCTCGCCATTGAGAACAACAAACCGCAAGTCGCGGGGGTACTATGCGAGGCAGGGGCCTTGACGAGTGTCCCGAACTCGGCAGATAGACGGACACCTCTGCACCTAGCAGCAAGGGATGGATTCACAGAATGCGCCGAAATTCTTCTTCAGCATGGGGCTGTGATCGACGGGAACCCTGACAAGTGAGTTGAGCCCATTTTGGGCGGCATGAGACATGTTCGATAGCATTTGCTATAACCAGGTACTGTACTGTAGTGCAGCATATCAGCATCATATCAGCGTCATATCATGCGCACAGCAGGTGTACCCCAAAGGAAACATGCGTTTAGATAGAGTGTACGTAGCAAGTGAACCTGCCGTCAGAGCGGTTGATAGGTGCACTTGACTTCGAGTAAACAAACAGCGTGCTCGGTGATTTTGCTTCGTCCGAATATAGCTGTTGTTGTTCACGCTGTAGTATCACATGTGCCGGCATAATAAATATTTGTCTGATCACCCATCTGAAGCTGCAAGCACATAACAGTACCCAAGGCACAACGCCGTCGAACCGCTGCTATTAGCAATACCCACTGAGTATCAGCCCTGCCCACACGCGCCTGCAACCTACTATTGTTGGTGGTGGTGGTCCAAAACCGGGGGGACAGCCACCGTGAGAGGACAAAAGTAAAGCATCACACCCATACACACGCCACATGGTGCGCTTCTGCCAAGCTTTTGAACGGATTGTTGTTAACCAATACGGGTTGGACCTCCGCGTCGCACCGAAACGTCGCGATATCACGCAGATGGGGCCATCTACCGGACGAGGACTGCGCTGTCTCCGAAATTCGAATCATGATTGAAACGGCACGCAAGGATCGCGCCGCTGCTAAGCCACGCAGCTACAACCCACAGGCGGCGACGGCGCCGCAGCCGGGAGCATGCGAAGGCGGTGGGTCGGCAGACTTTCCTCCGTCCTGTAAGTAGAAGTTTGGGGGCAACTTGCAGGCTGCGAAAGGGGTTGCAAGGACGCTTGCGAGCCTTAACGACATATCATACATTAGCCTCACGTTGTGTTTGAAGATATATACATACAATTCGTCCGAAGGACGGCAATTAAGTCGAAGTTCCTGGCATGCGATACTACGACTGCTTCCGGAGTTTTGCCCCCTTTTTTTCAACCCATGCCGTACTTACAGTGATAGTTGGTCGGGTGTCGATGTTTCGAAGACACGCCGCGCTTTCCGTCGGCCCGCGCGGCCACCAAATCGTTCGCGCTTATCACCGCACACATGATCACGGTCATCACACCAACGCTTACGCTTTCAGTGGTTCTTTCGCCCTGATCCCCCCCCCCCCCCCTTTTCAACGCATCCGAACTGTCAATTCCAACACAGATCATGACGCAACCTGCCCCAACCAACAAGGGGCATCAGAGTACAAGGGAGAACACGACGGCGCGGTATTGTCCCCCATGTCTCTGGCACGGAAAGCCGGAAAAATGGGGGGCGACTGCTGTGCCGGCTGTAATGCCCCGGAGCGCTCGAGGCAGCTCACACCGTGTCATCATATCGTGTGCGGGACTTGTGCCCGTCGCGCGAGGGAAGAAGAGGAGGAAGGCTGCCCCGTGTGTCACGTCCGAGTTTTCGACGATAACCCCTTGTTCATGTGAACGGCAGCAATTACCTCTTGCTGATAGATTATATCGTTGCTGGCGTATCGTGGGGGGGTGTATCGAAAGTGCTTTGCAGTGTCAACGTTTGGGAGAGCAGCGCACCGCGCACCGCCAATTGTGTTTTTTTTGTTTCGTTTTTTTTCCCATTTGTTTCTTGCCCAGCGTATTTCGACGCTGGTAGCGCAAAGAAAAGAGAAGCGAAGCGTCATCTCTGACGCGCCCTGTATTTACGAAATGGTGGTACGCGGCCTGTTTTCGCGTGTTTCATCGTGACGGTGGCACTACTGTTACTATTAAGGGGTGCACTACCGCTAAAACAAGTGCGAACGGGCACGAAATTGGTCGAAAGTGCAAACCGCGCTTGCGAACGGCCAACTCAAACGTTGAAAGGCGTTAATACAGGGGATGGAACAGTATAACCCCCTTGTAGGGAAACATAGGCATTTCAGGTATATCGAGGCCTTTCCTATCAGGGGCTGTTGTTATTATTCTGCGAACGGCAAGAACTTTGCGAACGGCGCGTGGATTTGCGAACGCGAGCGTACGTGTAACGCGGGACATGCATCCCGGACTACTACTGTACGAATACCTACGTAGCAAAACACCGTAAAAGTGAGAAAGAGGGGAACGACGAGGAAACAGAGATGGGGATGGGGGGGGGGGGGTCTACTCATGTAATGCATGGCCGTAGTAGTATGACCATAGACCCTCGATGGGGGGGAGGTGGATTCATGTCGTGCACGGCCGTAGTCGTATGGTCATAGACCCTCGCATCCCTACAATGCTGGGACGAAGCACGTTGGGTTTTCGCCAACCAGGCATTTGACCATTGACCACGCACCCCTTTCGAGACGGAGCACCGTTCCTACTCCGAATAGAGACACCTTCAACAGGTGGGCGCTCATTACCTCCATGGGGGGGGGGGGCGTACTCATTTGTTGCTTGCCTCAGTCATTTGACCATTGACCACGCATCCCTTTCGAGACGGACCTACTCCTAATAGAGACACCTCCAACATTTGGGTGCTCATTACCCTGTTTCCATATATTAATGGAGGGGGGGAATTGTCGCCAGGACGGGAGATTGGTTGACCTTGGCTGTCGAGGGTTGGTTTGATTCCAAGTGCCGCTTATACTGTTCGTTGTATTTAGCGACGGTTGTTGTCTTGAGTTCTTATTGCTCAACCGAAGGGCTTGCCATATTGCACAGTAGTTACTGAATGGTCGCTCTGTAGACAGAGATGGCGTTCAGAAAGGCGCCACCGTGCCTGCCTCGAGAAGAGGCAAGGCGTGTGGCGGCGTGGAGGGTCAATCGTAACAAAGTTGATAGTTCGGTAGTGCTGCGTGGGTCGTCAAACAAAAATGTGATGTGGGTAGATGGAGGCTGGCAAATACCACGTGACGCCCGGAACAACAGCCTGGAAGCAGATATTATACGTTTTACTGCTATTATATTAAATCCTGTGAAGCTACCTCGAGTTGAATGCAGGGATGTACGGGATGCGGGAATGCACTCCTTGATATGGCGTTTGTTTCTCCTTAGTACCTCATATAATATATGGCTGTCTCGGGGTCGAACGTACTGTAGAAGTGAGACGGGGGGGCTGACGCAGACGATAACCCCCCCCCCCCCCCCCAAGTCCCCATAGATCACATTTCACTGTCAAATCCGTGAGCTATCGACTGACGTAAAAGCAAAGACACGTCGTGCGTTGTCGAGTGACATAGTATGGTGTTTCACTTCCGCACGAGACAAAAACAGCAGATGATACACAATACGTATGCCATGGTATGGTTATTTACCAGGAACCAGGTATAATACGCCTTTCGCTCAGAGCTGATCCAGCAGCGGCATCGATCGGTGGATAAATCCACACGGCTCGGCAAGCGCGCACACTGTGATGGATGCAGCTGTGCAACAGTAACTGTCTTTCTGTCTTTCGATAAAAATACCACCACTCTTAGGAAGCAGCCAGAGCCCCCCCCCCCCTTCACGCGACTCGCCCAACACTTCACGGCGCTTCGCGCTTGGTGCTAGCAATGTCTGCCTGATCGGTGAGAACCCGACATGCTCCGTCCCGGCATTGTAGGGATGCGAGGGTCTAAGGTCATACGACTACGGCCGTGCACGAGACATGAGTACACCCCCCCCGCCCCCCCTCCCTGGCCTCCTTATATTATTTACCAGGTACCAAGTAGTAACACCTCCAAGACACCCCCCCCCGCTACACCTGCTTCTTGTGGATGGACCCATCATTAATTATATTTCTATGATGAATCAAGGGTGAATTGTTGATTTGATGCAGCAGCAGCAGTAGTAGATGACGTCTCTTACTATAGACGAGAAGGGGCGATCCAGATCCAGATTTTCGTACACTCTCGTACACACCAGTGTATCCATTCAACTTTACTGAAAACCCAACGCCCGTTCCGAGATGCGCTGGGGGGATATATAATAACGCCTGCTCTGTGCGTTGCGATACCATACATAACGAGAGGTCCAGAACGCTCGATTCGACTCCTTTTTTTGTTGATGTTTTCTTATTTTCTACGTCGTATGTTCGTTCCATTTTCGGGAGAATTATTATGCCCTTTTCTCCGACATCTCAATGACCAACTATTATAATACTGCTGCCGCACAACAGTCATATTCTTCGTAGTGTTCTTGCATCGATCGGGCTTCTGTTTCCAACAACGTATACGTCCGCGCGTGCTTTGAAATATCCTCGTGAAGGATACACATATATATACATACAGGACGGTGACTCCCCCGGATAACACACACCACCAGACGTTCAACAGGACGATTGTACACATACAGCAGTATAGAGTGATTTCGGTCCACAACAAAACATCATCAATTTGAATCAGAAATAAACCAGAGGCTTTTCTCATTTTTCGCAACGGATTTTCACATTTCGCCGATTTCGGTTTTCGATTATCCGATTTTCGATATTCGGAAGTTGGGTTTTTACAGAACAGATGCCATGCGATCTTCATGCGGGGACAGGGATAAACCAAACTAGGCCACGAGCGTTGGGTGCGCCGCCAAAGCCAGACCCAAGATCACGAATCAGGCCGGAAGCCTGGAAGGGACACCCACCCAGGAATCAGCGCAGAGAGGCCTGGACCGAGTAGCAGGAGCTTCGCTGTCTCGACCGCGAGCCAACATTTGCTGCGGGTTCACCTCTCTCGATTTAAAAAAAAACTTCAAAAATAGCTGTCGGTGGGTTTTAGCTGCGCGCTTGGAAGCTTGCGAGGGAACATGGCTCGCAACAGCACCACAACCTCCGCCCCCCACCGTAGCGCCGACTCTTCGCGCCCGCGATCCGCGGGAGGGAAACGAGGGAGCAGCAGTTCTTCCGGCGGGGCCGCCCGTTCCGCCCCCGAAGATTCGAACGCGGGCTCCGGAGCATCGTCTGGATCCGAGGGTGGCCGCTCGAGCGAGTCTAGAGGCAGAAGCGGAGCGCCAGATAAGGTACGATGTCGACTACGGCACCCCAAGCATAGCTTCGACCGTAAGCGTGGGGAAGGTTGGCTTTGAGGATTCGGGCCGGGGGAGGAATCTGTTGGCCGGGGTCGGGTTGTGGCTTGGACTGCCTGGCTGCAGGCAGTGTCGGCACCGCGGGCAAAGGCTGTTTGGTCGGCCCGCGCAAGCGCTAATTTTATTGTCTTGGGATTAGTGTAGGGTTTTAGGGTTCGCGCTCGCGAAAGTCGCCAGTACGTGGCTTTTGTTGCATCGCCCTGTTGCTTGTTTTCTGTTGATGATTGTCGGTGTGTGTTGTTTTAGGCGATGGCTTGCTTGCTCAAGACCCTGCAAGAGTTTTGCAATCGTGGCGCTCATCAAGGGTTTCGTTTCTCTCCCTCTCTCTCTCGGCCAGCAATACGATTAGGTACGTACCGTTCTCGGGTGTGTGTGTCTGCCGGCGGCGTTCGTCGCCGATCATTACGGCCCGCTCCCCGCTGTTCTCCGCAGCTGCTCTCTCGCACGCGTACGGGTTCATGGCCGCTTCCGCCTCACATCACACCTCACACCCTGATGCTGATGGTGAAACATATACCGGTACATGCTGAGCATGATGGATATACATAGACCCGAAGCCATACGAGTAGCCAACATTTCAACCTCGTCGCTGGCACAGCAGCAGCAGCAGTGCGTGTTTTGTACTGCTGCCCATCATGCTCGCACGACGTTCTGGTTACTGCTGTTGCATATATGTAACGTCAGGCGGTTGTGCGATACGTTTCACGAGAGGCAGTCCTTGGGTTGCATTTCACGTGCACGAACATTGCGAGTACGTGTACGTACAGTAGCAGTGGCTATGGTTGTCTATCTCTCTCCATAGGTTCATAGAGGGACTCCACCGACCGGCGCGCCGATTCCAGTTCCGTCGGTAACGGTTCGGCACGTATTACCGACGGAACGTCTCCTCTTCGGCCGCGGTTGCCGTGAGAAGGCCTGACCGCAGGCTGGGGAGTGCTTATACTCGTATACCGGTACTCGTATGTATGATGCCATACTACTGCCCTGCATGCTGCTGTGCTGACTCCTTTTCCGTGTTGTATCTTTCGCCACATCACCCGATAATCGAAACGAACGATCAAAGTCTAAAACGTTGCACCTGTGTTGCAGTGCCCACAAAATGAAATCGTTTTTTGGCCCTTTTCCTGCCAAAAAATCGAAACCTGGAAGCACCGTCGCTCTATTTTTTTGTACGATATCCCGCAATTCTGCTCTAACTCAAGACACAGCTAATCCGAAAGTGCGCCACCCTGCGATGGGCTCTTTGGTGCTCTCACTACAGCAGTGTGGCAAAACGGCAGCAGTTTTCGTGACCTCTAACCACCGCGACAAAGTCGCTGAAGTTTGAAAATATGGTTCCAGGTCATTGGATTTGTTATCTCCTGTACTGTGGCCAAGTTTTTTTTTGGAGCTGCAGCCATGGTGAGCAGTACTCACGTACGTTGTTGTTGTTGTTGTTGTTGTTGTTGTTGTTGTTGTTGTTGTTGTCTTCACATTAAACTCGTTTCAGTTGCTAATCCCTATAGTCTGATCTAGCAAGATCACAGCCCGTGGTCACAAAAGTGCTAGAGATATCAGAGAATCCTAAAGAACACGCACACTTAGCAGGGAAAGGATACACAAGTCCGAAGAGGTACACCTAAAATCCCTACAGCATGTTATGCGTGTCCAAAACTGAACTACACGCCCGCAATCTCCATTCGACTACAGCAGCATCGTCCCCCCCCCCCCCTCCCACTCTTTACCAATGAATTTGCCGACTACAGCGTAACTACTGTCTGAAGTGCTGTCTGTACAAAAACACACGGTAGGCGTGGGAACAAGATGGAGCACGCAGCTGCTGTCTGAAGTGCTGCCGGAATGACAGTCCGCGGCCACGAATGTTGAAAAAAAAATCAACGCTCGTAACTTTTTTGTGTCCCGGCTCTTCAACTCTAAAACACAGTGTTTTTTTAGTCCACATTTCCACATTTCTTTGTTTTTTCAGTACGTCTCAAGCCGATTGCGGCATCGGTGATATAAACCCCAAAGTGCGCAACCCTGGTATACCCTCCCTGTCTGTATACACAAGCTCACGCTCAATCTTGGGCGATTTCGTTAAGGTTTGCCACCGCGACAGTTAGTGCCCGTGAAAAATGACTAAACTGGCGGCGCGACTGCTGGAGGAGTTTACGTACCGTCCGTGCAAGGATAAAACTGCGTGGCCGTGGTGCATCAAATTTCTCCAATTCTAGCACGGCAAAGGACAAACCATCTACAGAACAGGTAAATCTGTACTCATATCGTGCACGGCCGTAGTCGTATGACCATAGACCCTCGCATCCCTACAATGCCTGGACGGAGCACGTTGGGTTTTCACCAGCCAGGCATGTGCAGAGGGGGGGGTGTACTCATGTCGTGCACGGCCGTAGTCGTACGACCATAGACCCTCTCATTTGGTGCCTGTTGCGGGGGGTGGGGGGGGATCATCATTATGCAACAACTATTTAATAGGCTTTTGACATGATGGTGTTGATAGTGCGTGCCTGTGGTACCGATGCCCGTCGCGATGATGACGACACTCGTTTTATCGTTCGGCGCTTGTCATCCAAAGCAAGAAAGCCCGCCTCGCAAGCCGTTCTTACTCGTAGTAGGGTGCAGCTCACCCTTCATGCGACCCGCCCGGCAACGTCACGGCGTCTCGCGCTTGACGCAAGCAGTGTCTCCATGGTCGGTGAAAACCCGACGTGCTTCGCCTTGGTATTGTAGGGGAGGGGTTCGAGGGCCTCTATGGTCGCACCACTACGGCCATGAATGACATGAGTACATGAGTACACCCCCCTGCCCCCCTTCTTTTAAGGAACTTGCGCCGCCGACAATCCGTTTGCTGTACGCAATAGCACGCGGGGCCAAAGCACCTTCCTCCTACCGAACTTTACAACACTATCACCAACAACAACAATAACAACCACGACGACGACAACAGCAACATCACCACCACCACCACCACCAACAACAACAACAACAGCCACGACGACAACAACACCAACACCACCAACAACAACAACAATAACAACAACCACGACGACAACAACACCACCACCACCACCAACAACAACAACAACACCGAAACGACCCTTACATTTCCGGACAGAGTGATAACTCATTTGATACTGCTGTAGACTGCTGTGTCCGGGTAGACAACAGCAGTACGAGACTACCGTACATCACGTAGTGATATTCGTATTAGTGCTCTACGTACTACCTGGTACAGCAGTAAATAGAGTATCGTTGATACTAGTGCTGCTGTACGTGCATTAAAGTGCATTTCACAACTTTGTAGGGATACTCTACAACATATACTTGTACGAGTGCTACGTACAGCAGCTGCACTTTTTTATTTTATAAATATTAATAGTAACATCTGGTTCGTGTCGTAGTGAAAACCTTGCCGGTACTCCTTTGTAGCCGTTTTCACTGCATTCGCTGGCGCGGCAGTGCGCAGATCCGCCACGCACGCACAACGATAAGACGGCAGTCCCTATTCAGCCTTAAAGCTAGCCTTAAAGCTTGAGCCTGCCTACCTGCCTATGGCTCCTCTTCGTGGGTAAGCTCGTGGGCCGTGGACTCGCGGTGCATGCCGTGCAAGCGCTTTCATAGTCCTCCCTCGTTTTCGCCCCACTGGGATTGCCTTTCTCTTGGAGCTCTTCCACGCGTGCAAGCGAGTGAGCCTGCCAGCCAACCAGCCGGCGAACCGGCGAGATGGTGTTGGAGGATAAAGTCGGAGGAAGGAGTAAGGTTGATTGGTGCCGATGCCCTCTGTTTATCTCAGCGCGGTATTTTTCGCCTTTAGAACTGAAATACTTATCCCACACTAATTCCAAGTAATTTTGTCCCCAAATACGTGGGACCAGCCTTTTCCTTGTCTTAAACCCTTTCAGGACTGCATGCATGTTTTCACGACAAACTGTAAACTTGATTTCCGAGTCGGGTGATTTTTGCAATGGGTTAATAACTTATAGGTGCTGTTGTCGGGCCAGGGTAGCTTTGCGTTCGTAGAAGGCCACTGAACGCCGATGCCTGACAAAAGGCGTTTCCTGTAGACCAGGGCTGTGCGTCCCCCGTTTCAGGTCCCCTTTTGGATTTTCTTTACACCAGAAACATGAAGGTTTTTCAATGGTTCTGCACCGTCTTTGCCTCCCCTTGGCTGCCCCGCCCTATCGCCCTAAGCCTTCCCCCCCTCCTACCCCCAACCCCTGTATGATATGGCGTGTCGGCGCGGCGTTTATAGAAGAAGGAAGGCGACAAGGCTAAGGGGAAGGAGACTGCGAAAGATGCCGCCACCAAGAGCTTGGACAAGAAGGTGCGATTTCTACTTCCTCCCTCATTTCAACCCCTCCTCTGCAATTCCCTCCCTCCCTATGGAACTCCCCCCCTCCATTCACAACTTCCTGCCTCCGTCTCTATATCTCTCCTCCCATCTACAACTCCCTCCTTACCATCTACACCGCCTTGCACCCTCTTCACCCCCCCCCCCCCTTTTTTTTTTTTTTTTCCCACACCCCGGCGCGCCCCCCCGGGGGGGCTCTTGTTTAGCCCCCCCCCCCCCCCTCGAAGCCAAGAGCGATGGTAACGGAGGTCTGATCTGCTCTGGTGGGGACGAAAGCGTGTTCTTGCCTTGAGCTTCGGCTTGGCGGATTCGGATATCCATGTCTGAAGTTTTGTCAACGGGCAGGATCTTAACTTAACGAGCAGGGTCGTGGATCTATTTTACGGACAGGGTCTTAACTCAACTGGAAGGATTTTTGGCTCAACGGGATAAATCTTACACTTTTTTGTTACTACATTTTTTTTTCTCCAAATTTGTTGTAATTCTAAGTATCGATAGTTTGTCCCCGAACCGTTGGTACATTTGTCAAGGTTCTAACGGCAAGGATCTTAACGGTGTTGATCTTGCTGGCAAGAATCTTAACGGTAATAATCTTAACGGTTTTGATCTATACGGTATGGACGTCATCGGTGTTGGTCTGAACCGGTATGGATCTTAACGGTAATAACCTTTCCTCGCGCCGTCCCCACCCGCCCCCCGCATGGTGACTCCAGGCAAGGGCGGCCGCGCGCAGGCGGGAGAGGCGAGCGGAGCACAGGAAGGCTGAGTTGGCGGCTAAGTGAGTTTTGTCTGCGTTAAAGATAGGGCTACGGATTATAGTAAGGATAAGGGTGGGGATCATGATTCAGGATAACATTACGTATATGGCAAAACATACCTGGTACCAGTACGTAAGGAACAGAAGAATGATGTATGTATAGGGACAGAGATAGGAATGGGGATAATGGTAAGGGTACGGATATTGATAATGATTCGGATAATGATAATGGTACGGATAAGAGTACTGAGAAGGATACGGATGAGGGTAAGGAACATGACGAGGGTAACGGCTAAGGACAAAGATAAAGGTGCCACGATTAGCCGCTCAGGAACAAAACCACGAAGGTGGCATTTTAGTATTCTTGCGAGATTACGGGACGCTCCCTGTCCGTAATCGCAGCCTCAGCCGGCGGGGCTTTTCTGCTCACCTTCAAACCCTAACCCTATCCCTATCTGCTGTTGGCGCGGTATCACACAAGCCACCTGCCAGAGTGCCCCTATCGCTTCCTCCTCCCATATTTTCTGCTTGCCACCCGCTTTGGCCATACGACTACGGCCATGCATGACATGAGTACCCCCCCCCCCCCCCCGCGGTGTGGCGCGGCGCGGTGCTCCAGGGCGAAAAGCGGCGGCAAAACCGTCGACACCGACGAGAAGCGTCCGCCGCTGAGAGTGGCTATCTCGGGCCCGGGGGTAGGATGGCAGCAGCGGGACGAAGGCCAAGACCAGGCTGAAGCCGAAGCCCAAGCCAAAGACCCCCACAAAGACCAAAATAAGGACCAACAGGAGAAGGACCAAAAGCAGAAGGACCACAAGAAGGACCAGCCGCAGAAGGACCAAAAGCAGAAGGACCAGAAGAAGGACCAACAGCAGAAGGACCACAAGCAGAAGGACCACAAGCAGAAGGACCACAAGCATAAGGACCAAAAGCAGAAGGACCAGAAGAAGGGCCAACAGAAAGACAAAAGTCAGACCCCGCCCTCAACCCCAGGCTCGACCTCGGCATCCAAAGTCGAGGTCGAGCGCGTCGCGGCCGCCGCACGCGCGCTCGCCGCTAAGGTGGCGTCCGGAGCTTTGGGTGGTAAGGTGGTGCGCCCGGTAACGACGGCAGAGACGGGGGGAAGCGGCGGAGGGGGG
>MEHQ01001626.1:528639-549515 GCA_008828725.1 Saccharina japonica | reverse complement strand
GGGGGTCAGGAGGCCTCCATCGTACCGATTTTTTGTCGTTGTGTGTTGGACTTGCGGCGGTCGCTGCGTTGCCTTAATTTTGTTTTCTCTTCCTAGCCCCCCCCCCTTCCCGTCCCGCCTCGCTTACTACGGGCACGGGTGTTGTTCTTCCGTTTTTTTGTCCCCCCCTTTTATTTTCATTCGATATTTTGTGTTTTGGTTGTTGCTGCTGTCGTTCTTTTTCGTCAGCGTCACAAGGCCATCACGTTTTTTTGTCCCATGTGAAATAATTTTCACGATGATATTTGGTGTTTTGATTTTGCTGTTGCTATCGCTGTTGTTGTTGTTGTTGTTCTTTTTCGTCAGCGTCACAAGGCCATCATCGACCGTCGGACCCAGCCCGCCCTGCCCGTGGTGGACTCCCGCCTCCACGAGCTACCCCCTCTCGAAGTGGGGGGGACGCTTGAGACCCGTCCCCTCCTCCTAAAAAAGCTCAGCATCGCGTCGGACGTCGCGGGCCCCATGCTCCGCGCCTGGGACTTCTTGTACGTGACGTCTCAGGTGAGAAACAACAACTGGTACCGCACAACATCAATTATCACACCGGGTGATGAGGTAGCACACCACCTCCAGCGAATGCCATATATACTACTGTAGGCTGATTTTCTCGATGACGAGGAGGGTGCAAACGCCCAGCGAGCGATGTGTCCACGGGAAGCCCTCGACGATATGTTCTCAACGTCCGTCATTTTCGTTATGTCTGTGCCTCCCCATGTATGTACAAGTCGGTATTGTACAGCAGCTGTGAAAACGTATAACAGCTGTCTGATATATAACAGACAGCTGCTGCTGTAGTGCAACGTATATACGAGTACAGAGACACACGCAAGGCCTGTACTCGTACGGTGCAGGCAATAGGTATGTGTCCTGCGCAAGGTTTAGTAGTAGCGGACCAAGAGGTGTGGTAGTTTCTCGGAGAGAAAATCGTATCGGAAATTCGCCCCCGGGGATGCTGTTGTCTTGAATACAGTGCGGTAGGTGGGTGGCCCCATTTTAAGGCGCCCTATTATTAAGGGGGCCATAGTAAACAGGACCTATGGTACACACAAAAACTTTTACGGGGGACCATATATAGTAAGGGGATACGTATAGTAAACAGGACCAAATATCGTTATTAATAGTAAAAGTAGGTAAATATATAGGTTTTTGTGTCTACCGTAGGTCCTATTTACTATGGTCCCGCGTATATATATTGTTTTCTTTCTACTTTTACTGACCATATTTTATATTTTATCCTATTTACTATGCTTTATCGGTAATAGTGCGTTCGGGGCTGGGGGTCCCTTATATACCGACGTCCCTTAACAGAGTTGCTATTTACCGGTCCCTTGTGTAATACATAGTGGGCTAAAACGGTGAGCAGAGGTTTGAGGTCCCTTATATTCCGTTTTCCTTTATCGCCGGTTCCCTTAAACAGGGCTATACCTACTACTGTACCACGGGATTTGTCTGGGAATATTCTCCCGTGTGTTCTTCACATTAAACCGTTCTTCTACCCGTCGACTGACTGTATACTATTAATAGTACGGTATGATATAGCGGTACAGGCCTCCCCTGTATGGCGTCGGTCGCCTTTGTAACGACACGCCATGTGTTTGTTTGGGATTCAAGTATGCTTTGTGGAAGATGCGGGGGTGTTGGGAGCGCGTGCAAGTGCCGTGCTGACCGAGAGTTTTTTTTGTGTGGTGTTGGTGTTGTGTTGGTGTTGGTGCTGTGTTGGTATTGGTGTTGTGTTGGTGTTGTGTTGTGTTGGTGTTGTGTTGTGTTGTGTTGTGTTGCGTACGAGGCATGCGCACCCTAAAAAAGGCCGGACCAGTACATTTTTAGCTTGTTTTGGCCCTTCTTTATTCCTCGTACGTACCAACAATGAGTCCTCCCCCCCTCCATCTCCCAACGTTCGTCCAGTTCCAAAAGGGTTAAATGGCTGACAATGTAGCACCCGCACCCCCCCCCCCCCCCCCCCCCCGGACGAAGGCCAAGACCAGGCTGAAGCCGAAGCCCAAGCCAAAGACCCCCACAAAGACCAAAATAAGGACCAACAGGAGAAGGACCAAAAGCAGAAGGACCACAAGAAGGACCAGCCGCAGAAGGACCAAAAGCAGAAGGACCAGAAGAAGGACCAACAGCAGAAGGACCACAAGCAGAAGGACCACAAGCAGAAGGACCACAAGCAGAAGGACCACAAGCATAAGGACCAAAAGCAGAAGGACCAGAAGAAGGGCCAACAGAAAGACAAAAGTCAGACCCCGCCCTCAACCCCAGGCTCGACCTCGGCATCCAAAGTCGAGGTCGAGCGCGTCGCGGCCGCCGCACGCGCGCTCGCCGCTAAGGTGGCGTCCGGAGCTTTGGGTGGTAAGGTGGTGCGCCCGGTAACGACGGCAGAGACGGGGGGAAGCGGCGGAGGGCCCTCTCCTTGCGGGACCCAGGCGATTACCCTGACTCCTTTCGGCTTGGACGATTTCGCCGACTCGCTGCACTACGGCGGCGGCCCTTCGGTTATGGTCGCCGAGGTCCACATGCGCCTCCTAAGCGTCATCCTGAGGTCAGTCTGTCATTGGCTTCTTATTGTTTTCGTTGTTGTTGCTGCTGTTGCTGCTGCTGCTGCTGTGCTGGTTGTGTTGGTGCTGGTGTTGGCGCACAATCGGCGTTCGCTTTTTTTTTTTTTTTTTTTCCTTTCCCGGGGAAGCAGACGGAAGCCTATTTCCTCTTTCTCTCAACCACCCCCACCCCACCCTACCCCACCCCACCCCTGCCGACCATTGCACAACGAAACCCTAACGCCACCACCACCACTTCGTTTCCCCGTCGCCGCTCTGCCGCTGGAATTTTCTCCGCAGGGACGGAAAATTCCCGAAGAGCCTGCGCCGAGATTTGGACGCGTTGACGGCCGGCGAACACGCCTCCTCTGCCACACCCGGGGGCGGCGGCGGCAAGCACGGGGCGGCTTCTAAGTTGAAGTCCAAGCAGCAGGCCATCACCGCCGCCTTTGTCGCGTCTAGCCCTGCGGCTGGTGCCGGGGGCGGGGGAGGGGGCGGGGGCGGGGGCGGGGGGGGGGTGCCAGGCAGTGCCAAGAAGGGGAAAGGAGGCGGGTCGACTCGCACTCACCACCGACGCCGCGCGGCGAGTGGCTCTGGAGCAGGAGGAGGAGGAGCAGGGGGAGGGGCTGTGGAGGCGGGGGGGGGGGGGGGGGGGGGGAGAGGAGGAGCAGGAGGAGGAAGACTTGGTCTCGTGCCTTCTGCCCCCTAGGTGATGGGTTGTTGGGTGTTTTTTTTGTTTTGCCTTTGTTGCTGTGGTTTTCGTTTTTTGTTTTTTGCCTTGCGTGTTTTTTGTTTCGTTTTCTGATGTCCTACATCTATAGCTCGTGTCCCTTTTTACCGACACCGACATCAGCACTGGTACAAAGAGGCGTCGATTTTCAGCGTCGAACGTAACCGTCAAACGTATCCGTCAAACCTGTAAATGTCAGGTCAGGCGCTACCGTGAATTGAACACGCCACGACCAAACGTAGCCGTCTGTTGGAGCGCCGCCCGTCCATTCAAAACATGGCCGCAAAACGTAACCGCGACGCGTAACCGCAAAGCGTAGCCGCAAAACCTAACCGCTCGTACCTCCACCGTGGCAGCTCCACCGCCACGCCCACCACCCCCAACCCCCAACAACCCCAGCCCCGTCACCCCCAACCCCCACCACCATCCCAACCCCGTCACTCCAACGCGTCACCACCTAACAACTCCCCCACCAACCTCCCCCCCCTCCACCACCACGCCAACCCCCACCACCCCCAGCCCCGTCACCCCCAACCCCCACCAATCCCCCACCACCACCACACCCAACCCCCCCACCACCCCGCCCTCCTCTCAGGAGCGACAGGAGCGAGCACCACGACAACTCCAACACCCTGGTCACCTCGCTCACGTGGCAGATCGTCTTCGCCCTGGCCCTCCCGCACATGGGCCCCTACGCTCGAGCGGTGGCCCCGCCCTCCCCCACCCTCGGCTCGACCGCGGTGTGCGCGGCGGCGGCTCCGGCGGGGACCCCGGAGTCGGAGAGGGGGACCGAGCTAGCCCTGGCGGCGGCGGCCAAGGTGGAGGAGGAGAGGGTGGAGAGGGGGAGGGCGCTGGAGAGGGCGAGGAGGAGCCTGATCAAGCACGAGTACTGCTCCTTGCCTCTCAGGGAGAAGGCGTTGTTGCTTGAGGTGAGGGCGGGGGAGGGGGGTGACGGTGGGGGTCGGGTGGGGTGGGGTAGGGTGGACAGCAGAGGGGGGTTGACGGGTTTTATCTGTTGGACGGTAAGATTAGCAAAACGCTCTATGTATTATATGGAAACAACGTATTGAGCGCCCAACCGTTGGTTGGAGGTGCCTCTATTAGGAGTAGGAACGGTGCTCCGTCTCGAAAGCTCCGTCTCGAAAGGGATGCGTGGACAATGGTCAAATGACTAAGGCAAGCAACTATTGAGTACCCCCCCCCCTTTCCTGCAACGGCTCAATATAGCTGTAGCAGTGGAAGAGTGAGGCGAGGGGCGGCAGCTAGACACCAAGTAGGGTCTTGCGACGGCGGCGTCCTCCTTCCTTGTTATTTGGCTCTCTTGTATCGCGTAGCAAAAACTCGCACCCTTTCTCCCGCCGATCGGCCAATAAAAACTTTAAACTAGAAAACGCCTTCTCCGACCAATGAAAACTTTGAATTAGAAAACGCCTTCTCCGAACTATAAAAACTTTAAACTAGAAAACGCCTTCTACGTTTTGGTTGACCTCTCTTGTGTGTCGCTGATGAAACTACTGCTACTGTCACGGCCGGGCAGGTGCTCGTGGACAGCGCTTACGAGACGAGGCGCATCCGCTCCGTCCTGGAAGAGAACATGGCCGGGAGGATGAGCCTGGAGTCGATGCGGCGCGAGGAGATAATCGTGTACAACCGAGAGCTTCGGGAGAAGAATACGGCGCTGAAAGCCAAGGTTAGGAGCGCCTGATTTTTCCGTTCGCTCGTTCGTTCATTCTGTGGGGCTGGATGAGGTGGTGGTGATGGTGGCGGTAGCGGGGTGGTGGTGGTGCCGATGTCGGTGGTGTTGGTGTTGGTGTTGGTGTGGTTGTTGTTGTTGTTGTTGTTGGTGTTGGTGTGTTGTTGTTGGTGGTGTTGGTGTTGGTGTTGGTGGTGTTGGTGTTGGTGGTAGTGGCGGTGTTGTTGTTGGTGGTGGAGGTGTTGTTTGTTAGTGGTGGGGGATGGTGATGATGATGGTGGTGGTGGCGATCGTGGCGATGTTGGTGACGATCCTGGTGATGGGGGTCAGGGTAGTGAGGTTGGCTGTGGCGGTGGCGGTGTTGTCGTTAGTTTTGTTGTTAGGGCATGATGGTTTTGAAGGTTCAACGGTGGGGAGGGGGTGAGGGGAGGCAGTTATGGTCGATCGGAGGGAGTCATGCTTTTTTGTTTTTTTTCGGCGTTGGTGTAACGGAAACGTAGCGACTGAAACCTGAAAATGCCGAGACCGACACCGTCGCGCCCTTTCCCCGAACCCTTCCCGAACCGCACCGCAGGTAGGGTTTTTCACGGATGTCAGCAACGGCTCAAACTATAACCCCCTCCCCAACCCCATGACACGCCCTCCGTACCCAACTCCATGACGGCCCCCTCCCCCCACCCTCCCCTCACTCTACCCGTACCCGCTCTCAACCCCTCACCCTCCCCCACCCCCGCTACCCTCGTTTTTTTTCCCGACCCCAGGTGCACGCACGCCTCCGCAAGGCTAACGAAGAGCTCTACCTCAAGCGCACGGCCGAATCAGCGATCGCGGTGGCGGAGCGGGAGAAGAAGAGGGCTGAGGCTGTCCTTTCCTTTACCAACGGCACCGCTGGCAGCAATGCGGCGGCGGTGGCGAACGGCACGCCGGGAAAAGCCGCCGCCGCCGCCACGGGAGGGGCAGGCGGGAGCGGGGCGGGGACGGCTGGCTCGACGCCCCCTCCCACCGCCGCCGGCGCGAACGGCAGCAGCAACGGCAACAGCAGCAGCAGCAATGGCGCGCAGGGGGGGGGCTCCAGCTCGGGCGGCGGCGATGTCGGCGCCGCCGCTGCCGCAAACAGCGACGCGGCAAAGGCAGTCGCGGCGGCGGCGGCGGCGGCGGTGGCTGCTGCGGCGGCGGCGGCCGCGGACGTGGCCGGTGGCGGGGGCAAGGGCTCGGCCAAGGGGAAAGGCAAGGGGAAGAAGGGGAAGGGGAAAGGGGAGGGGAGTGAGGCGGCGGCTGCTGCTGCGGCTGCGTTGGCTGAAGCTGCTGCTGCTGCGGCGGAAGGGCTGCTCAAGGTTAACCCCAAGGTTTTCGAGCCGGACAGGGCGCAGGTGAGGAATAGTTTTTGTTTAATGGTTTTTGTTTTTCGTGATGGTGGTGGTGGTGTTGGGAGTACGAGTAGGTTGAGGTGGTGGTGTGGGTTTTTGTCTTGGTGTTAGGTGTTGGTGTTAGTGGTGATGGTGCTGGTGCTGGTGCTGATGTTGATGATTTCACGTTGTGATCCATCGAGACACGAAAGAACGACGACGTGTCCCCCACCAGCGCTATTTTTTTTGTTTCTCTCTCTTTAGGTCGCACCCGGAAAAATATGCCCCAACACATGCGTGCTGGTCTTTAATGTATTGACGTTGTATACTTTGTGGGTTAGGGCTTCAAGCCAACCCTTGAGAGGAGAGGAGAGGTTGTTGTTGTTGTTGTTGTTGTTGTTGTTGATGATATTCGCGTCCCAAACGCACGGGGTTGATAACCCCCCTTCCTGCGGTTTCTCGTGATGCGATTTTGGCGCTAATCATTTCCCCCTTATCCCTCTCTTTCTCTCTCCGCCCCCCTCTTCCACCCCGCCCCCCCCGCCCCCCCCGCCCCGCCACCCTCTCCTTCTCCCTGTCGCCCCCCCTCTACCCTCTTCGCCCTCCCTCTCTCTCTCCCGTCCCGCCCACCTCTCCTTTTCCCTCCTCGCTCTTTCGGTCTCCCCGTCCCCTTACGTCTTGCATCCCATCCGTCCCGGGCGCTTGTAAACGTCACGCTACGTTTGTGTACGCGTGTGTACGTGCGTTTGTGTGGTCACTTGTATGCGCGTTTGTATGCGCGTGTTTGTGCAGGTGGCAGCGGGCATGGCGGAGGAGACGGTGAAGGAGGCCTGCGGAGGAGACTACCGTCTCCGGCCGGTAAGAGCCTTGCTTGGTTGGGTTATTTGATTTTTTCGGGTTTGGTGGTTCGATTGTTGATTGTTTTTTTTTTTTTTTTGTTTAATGGTTGATTGACTTGGTTGGTTTGGTTGGTTGGTTGGATACAGAGCCGCATACCGTACATAAGCTTCCTTTAGCAGGAGCAGGTAGCAGGCAGCAGCAGCAGGTAGCAGCAGCAGCAGCAACAGCAGCAGCAGCACCCAGTAGGCAGGAGTAGCAACACCGCCGTCGCCGCCACAGCAGCAGCAGCAGCAGCAGCGGCAGCGGCAGAAGCTACCCACACATCTATACCAGGTACATGCCACGCATACATAAAACGACAGCAAATATGGCATCACCCCCCCCCCCCCCGTCCCACTCCCATAACGCCTCTAAGGTGCTCATCCCCGAAGACGGCGTCGACCCCATGGAGGCCGAGGACTGGGAGGCAGAACGGGCGGCCAAGAAGGTTCTGCTGGAGAACCTTAGCCGCCAGGAGCTGATCCGGAGGAGGAGGGAGAGAGACGCGCAGGAGAAAGAGCGCTCGCGCAGGAGGCAGGAGTGGAAGTCGAACCGTGCACGGAGGGACCAGCAGACCAGGGCCCTTCAGGTAATTGATATTTGCAAAAGTAAAAAAAAAGAGGAAGAAAAAAGAAGCACCTCAGCTTTGTCAATATAAAAAAAATCCTCAAAATTCGTCTTTGCAAGCTTGGTGTGACACTTCGAGCCTCTGGTAGAATACATATATGTATACATGACGACTGTGACATGGAGAACGTTTGGTACACTAGATAGTAGCGAGAAAACGATCGCTATCGTAGAAGATAGATGGTGGTCACAGGCGGCGAAACAGGAAGGAGATGAGATTATAGCTAAAGTAACTATGAATATATATAGAAACAAAATAGTGAGCACCCAACTGTTGGAGGTGTCTCTATTAGGAGTAGGAACGGTGCTCCGTCCCAACCGGGACGCGTGGCCAATCGTCAAATTACTAAGGCAAGCAACACATAATAAGCACGACCCTCCTCCGACCGCTTTCTTTAATTGTCCGCCTTTTATATTTTTTGTAAAATATTGTGCACAAGTCTTTGAGGACGGCTGTGGCACAGCAGGATTTCCATCTTCTCCAGGAGGCGTTAAAAGAGGGAAAGAAGATGCTTCTCGAGGAGGAGGTGGAGGGCGGAACGCGCTTCCTGTGCCCTGAGGTGCGTCTTCCTGCGGAGGAGTTAGCCGCCAATTTTAAAATCCCTTCCACTTTTTCTCGCCACCGTTTATACTGGTACACGATGTTTGTTCCTTTTTTCCCGTATATTTTCGTTGGCGGTTTTGTTTATTTTGCCTACTTCTGTCTGTAATTTTGTACGCATTTGTCTGTGGTTTTGTGTCTTATAGTGTACGACTTTCTCCACGTTTGTGTGTTTGTTAATGTGTTTGTTATTCTTCTCCTAGTGGTACTGCGGGGGACCATAGTAAATAGGACCAAATATTGTTAGTAAAAATAGAGGAATGTATAGGTTTTTGTCTGTACCGTAGGTCCTATTTAGTACCTGGTACGAAGTATGGTCCCCCGCAACAGTGTCTTTTTTCCTTCCATAACGCTTTCAAGCCTTTCTTGTGACCACGGACGGGGCTTTGACCAGATAAGGTAATGTAACAACAACGACACCACCACAACCACGACCACCGCAACCACCACCACCACCACCAACACCAACACCGCCAACATAACAACGACGTCACCATAACAACCACCACCGCCACCACCATCAACACCACCACGATCAATCCCAACAAACACCAACAACACTAACGCTAACACCACCACCACAACCAACTACACCAACACCAACACCGCCACCGCACCAACACCAACACCACCACCACCACCACCACCACCACCACCACCAACTACACCACCACCACCACCAACACCACCAACACCAACCCCAATCCCAACACCAACACCAACACCACCAACACCAACCCCAATCCCAGCACCAACACCAACACCACCTCCTCTACCATCACCAACATAACACTCGCCAACACCACCACCACTAACTCATTTGTTTCCCCCCCCATGTTTTTTCTCTGTTGTCTCCAGGCGAGGGACGCGTACGTGGCGCTGTCAGCCGCGAAGGAGCGTATGGGCCGCACCGCCATCCTCCACAAGTACAGGAGCCTCATGGCCTCGAAGTTCGTCAGGACGGAGCCGCTGGGGTCAGACCGCGACGGGAAGCGGTACTGGATCTTCGAGGGTGATGCTCGGTAAGTGGTGGTGTTGGTGTTGGTGTTGGTGGTGGTGGTGGCGGCGGTGGTGATGGTGGTGATGGTATTGGGGAGTATACTCATGGTCATGCATGGCCGTAGTTTCATGAGCATAGACCCTCGCGTCTCTACAATGCCGGGACGGAGCACATCGGGGTTTCACCGACCAGGCAGACATTTTGCTGGTGATATCAGGGGGGGAGGGTGTACTCATTAGCCGCATGTCATGCATGGCCGTAGTCGTAAGAGCATATGCCCTCGCATCCCTACAATGCCGGGACAGAGCGCGTCGAGTTTCACCGACCAGGCAGGCATTGGTGGTGGTAGGTAGGGGGGAGGCATGGGGGGTGGTGGTGGCGGTGGTGGTGGTTGATGGGATTGGGATCGTGGTGGTGGTGGGGTTAGTATCGTCACGATCATTTGTTTTCTCTATTTTTTTTTCCCAGGCCGGCCGGCCGGAATCTCTTCCGTCTAACACCTTCCTCCGCTTCTTGCCGTGCAGGATTCACGTGGAGGTGATCACGCGGAAGAGGGACGCACCGCTCCCGCCTGTGGCCGAGGCCGCTAAAGCAGCTAAGGTAAGACACAACACAAAACACGTAGTCACGCTACACACACGTATATATATATAACGCACGCACACTACGAAACCCTCAACAAATGCGACATGCGACACAACAAACAGCCCAAACGCACGCAAAGGAACGGAGGCGGGGCGGGGGGCATTGGATTGAGCGCACCCGAATAATAACTAATGGGCAGACGCTCGCAGTGGTTGTCGCTGCTTTTTTCACGAGCGATCAAAGCGTCAACCAAGACGAAGGTTTCATGTCACAGCTAGAAATCGGCGCCGCCGTCTCCTTGTCCCCCCCCCTCCGTCCCGGCATTGCAGGGATGCGAGAGTCTATTATCATACGACTACGACCGTGCACCGTGCACGACATGAGTACACCCTCCCACCCCCTAGGTCGGCAGAAAAGAGAAAAAAAAAAAACCCCTCCCCCTGCCCACCCCCACCCCCTACCCTCACCCCCAGGCGGCCGAGCCTGCGGTCGATTCAGACGCCATGATCATCGTCGACGACCAAGACTCCAGAAGCGTGATGGCCAACGGAAAATTCCCAGAACGTTCCTCGAATGGCAGCGCTGCTGCTGGCTCGTCCTCTTCTTCCCGGTCGGTGGCGGCGTCTGCCATGCATGGGAAGGATAAGCCGGTGGGGGGGAGGGGGGGAGGGGAGGGAGAGCAGGAGTCGCCCAAGCGTCGGCGATATGAGCCTCCTGAGTATTACCACCCCGTATGGTCGGACTCTCACTGGACGTACTATGACACGGTGCGTGAGCGTTGGTGTTGGTGTTGGTGTTGGTGGTGGTGTTGGTGTCGGTGTTGGTGTCGGCGGTAGCGTTGGTGTTCGTGGTAGTGGTGGTGTTGTTGATGTTGGTGTTGGCGTTGGTGCTGGTGTTAGTGTTGGTGGTGTTGGTGTTCGTCGTGTTAGTGGGTGTTGGTGTTGGTGTTGGTGTTGGCGTTAGTGTTGGTGTTAGCGCCGGCGTTGTTGGTATTAGCGCTGGCGTTAGCGTTAATGTTGGTGGTAGTGATGGTGTTGACGTTAGTGTTGGCGTAGCGTTACCGTTGGCGTTTCCGTTGGGTTTCCCGTTACCGTTGGCGTTAGTGTTAGCGTTAGTGTTAGCGTTGAGGTGAGTGTTGGCATTATCATAGGTGTTGATGTTAACGTTAGCGTTATAAGTAGCACGACGCGCATGAGTACGTTCTGTTGCTTTTTTATTCTCGGGCATTTTTTTTTTGCCTTAAGAACTCGCATATACATTGTTTTTACCTGGTGGAGCTCATCGACTTTTTTTAGTTCGGCCTTGTTTTTTTTTGGGCTTTGGTGTCCGTTGACCAGCGAGAATATATCGGGAATCTATCGGAATGCCTTTTGTGTTGTTGTTGTTGTTGTTGTTGTTGTTGTTGTTGTTGTTGTTCTTGGTTGTTGTGTTTGTTGTTATCGTGTTTGTTGTGTCGTTGTGTTTGTTGTTTTCAATGCTGCCTTGCGCCATCGAGGTCAATTATTCAACCCCGTCATGTGAACCAAAACGCCTAATTATCTCCCACAACAAACCACGGAATGTCTTATTCTTAGTTCGGTTCCCGATCTCTAATACGACCCCTTTACTTCTTTTTTTTTACGCCGACAGGAAGAGGAGTTCCACAATCTCATCCTCAGCCTGGACCCTAGGGGTAAGAGGGAGGGAGAACTCCGGCAGGCTCTGCAAGAGAGATACGACATTGCTGAGCTCGAGCGCAGCGTTAAGGACAGGTGAACAGTGGCAGCAGTGAAGACCTGCTATTTTTCTTTTTCTTTTCCCGCATCCCATTTATTTTCCTCCGCCCTTCTTTTCTCTCTCTCTTATATAGTCGTAACTCAGATCCGGGGTCACATATTATGTCGTAGGCTCTTTTTTCTTCTCCTCCGGACCAACCTACGGTACGTGCCTTGCATTTTTTTCGCGAGAAGACAATTTGAGCACTTGTTTCCTGCCCTTGTCGGCTTTCGTCGAATTGTGCTACAACAAGAAGGGGGGGGGGCGTACTTATTTGTTGCTTGCCTTAGTAATTTTACCATTGACCACGCATCCCTTTCGAGACGGAGTACCGTTCCTACTCCTAATAGGGACACCTCCAACACTTGGGCGCTCATTACGTTGTTTCCATATATTACAAAGAAACGTTTTGCTAATCTTATCCCCTTCCTGTTTCGCCGCCTGTGGCCACCATCTATCTCCTAAGATAGCGATCGTTTTCTCGCTACTATCTCAAAACTTCTCCATGCCACACTCGTCTATTTTCCTAGTTTCCTCATCTAACACATCCCGTTCCTTCTTGTGCATTTCACATTCTCCCACTATGTGAATTCCACTCTCTATCGCTTTGCCACAGGGGCACATCTGTGCATCTATATCCTCCTCCTCCCGGCTACTGGCAAACCTCCTTCTTTCTGGCAGGTCCAGGTGTGGCAAGAGAGGAGGGAGGCGCTGCAGCAGGGGGGGGGGGGTACCTCGCGCTTGTCGTGGTAACCGTCGGAACGACCAACCGTGCTTTGCAGAAAAAAGTGACTAGAGTTCTTGCCTAGCAATAACGGCATGTGTTGACGGGAGCGACTGCCGCGCGTACTCTTAGCCAAGTTATCGGCCGGGGGGCTGGAAGGAGAGGCTCCAGAGATGCACACAATATGGAGAGTCCTCCCGGGCATTCAAAACGCGGCGGGCGAGGGATCTCATCACGCTAATGTACAGCCAAAACCAAAACCATATATACGAAAAACAAAACAAAGCTGAACAAAATGCAGATTGAAACAAGCAGCTAAACAAAAAACATGCTTTGGGAGAAAAATGGTACCGAGTATTGGTATGTTCTACGTACTATTTTTTACAAAAAGCATGCTTTGGGAAAAAAATGGTACCGAGTATTGGTATGTTCTACGAGTACGTACCTTTTCTAAGTAGCAGTACGGATTGAGTACGTAGAATGTTAAACTGTTTCGGAACTAACAGACTATGCGCTTGCTATCTGAACCTCCTCCGCATCACGAGCAACCTTGAGCGCGCACAACCACGTCCTACTCTTGGGGTAGGGGAAACGATGTGATAAACACTTATTGTTGGAGCATCGTCGCCCTTTTTCTCTAGCGCGATTTACAGCCTCCCCTTCAACCGAAGGCATAGCGCATGTATAGCCGTCTCGTACACGGTATGTATGATCAAAACACATCTGGTGCACACATATGCTGGTTCCATTGTTTGAGGCTGCACGATGTGCTTACGTAGAGTTATGGTGTCTACTGTTTCGCATTGATTTTATGCTTTCCTGGGCGTGTACACTCTTCCGCTCCAGAAATACTGGAGGCCGTCCTGTCACAACAAACTAGAATTTTGGCTATGACTTAGTGTGACGACAACAACAACAACGACAACAATATTTGGGACGGTCCCTCGCTCGCCTGCTGGGCTCCGTTCAACCACCGCTCGGGAACAAAGCTGTCGGGGGATTTCCATAAGGCTGGGTGGCGGTGCAGGCCGTAGATCCACACGCAGGCAAGCACCCCCGCCGGAAGCAAGGTTCCTTTTCGCAACAAGCGGGCAAGGGCAAGGTAAAATTTCAAGCAAGAGCGTCGGGGGGAGGGTTTAGGGGCGGGGCTGGGGGGGGGGGGGGGGGGGGGGTGTACTCATGTCGTGCATGGCCGTAGTCGTATGACCAGTTGGTTCAATAATTAGCGAGGAACTTTATTCGAGCGTTGGATGTCAATTAGGGCGTCCTCTCGGCGGGCCTCTTTGGTCTTTGGCGTGCCCCCCTGGCTGCTACCGTCAACAAATATGACTTGGGGACACAAATCGCGCAACGCTTATTTTGCGACGGGGTATACACATACCTTTTCCTAGGTCTTCTTTTGCGTTTTAGTTACGTCGTTACTTGGTGAAACCTGGTGCGCGTCCGAGTAGCAAAACCGGGGGAACGGTCAGGTATATCCTTCACGTACGTACGGGTACGGGTCCTTGCATTTCCTTCGCCAAGTTCGTCGCACGGTACCCACTGCAAAGTATCCACTGCCGACACCCGTCGCCGCTGCCCCACCGCGCCGACCAACCATCACCGCGTAGAATATTCCGTATGAATTTCCGGGAATGAGCGCTACCCCCTTCCAGACGGTGGACACCCAACAAACGTCGGAACCAATGGCCCCGCCCCACGGCCAAAATCCAACGCGCTGGTGCCCACCCTATAAAACACATCGCCGATAACAAATACGATGTGGCCATAACCTAACACAATTCCGGGAGAAACAATAGGGGGAAATACAAATGCGCGAGAAAATCCAGCAACACCGCCATAGGAAAAGGCCTGGAAAAAATCCCGTCGAGAACTTGAGAAATTTCCGGAAGAAAATTATGAAGCAAAACACCCCGTTAGAAACACCCCGGACAAAAATAATGTGAGAACAATCCGGGAAACGAGGCTTTTCTCACCGTCCTTGAGGTGGAGGTCGGACGTCAAGTGTCGAACCACGAAGGGCGCCACAGGGTACAGCCGCTGCGACTCCCGGATGCAAGCGTCAACCATGGGGAGGCGTTTGTCGGCGGCCGAGGCGCAATGGATGTGGCCGTCGGAGTCAGCCGCGGCGAGCGTTTCACGTCGTATCTGCAGTCGAGGTGTAAAAAAACCGACGTGGAAAAGATAATTACGGTCCTGCGGCGTGAGTGAGAGTGGGGAGGGGGGGAGGGGGCAGCAATGCCACGGTAGGGGTTCCGCTCTTGCCTTCTGAGGCAATAGTTTATGGTCCGTACGTAGAGCTCCTCGAGTGAGCAACTACCGGTTAGAATTATATGTTTTGCTCGTATATGTGTTTTAGGGCTATTAATAGGTAGCGCATACAGCGCATACAGCGCATACAAATGTTGCTCGGGTCGCGCAAACAACCTTCTTCGAAGTCGTGATTCGGGTGAGATATTGAGCTCTTCGTGAAAGCATAGGCACGAACCCGTCCGCGGCCTTGGTCGAGGGGGGGCGTACTCATTCGTTGCTTGCCTTAGTCATTTGGCCATTGTTCACGCACCCTTTCGAGACGGGAGGGGGGGGGGGGGGGGGTACTCATATTGTGCACGGCCGTAGTCGTATGACCATAGACCCTCGCATCCCTACAATGCCGGGACGGAGCACGTTGGGTTTTCACCAACCAGGCAGACATTGCTTGCAACAAGCGCGAAGCGCCGTGAGGTATTGGGCGAGTCGCATGGAGGGTGAGCTGCATCCTGCTAAGAACCGCCTGTGAGGTGGACTTGCATATGGACGACAGCCTCCAATGAATTGATTTAATTTATGGTGTGGCCACTTCCAGAAACAGCAATAGGTATCACTACGTATCTGCCTCGTGGATGCCTTACCATATACACACTACGTAATACGATCATTCCCCTTGTGCGGAGATGAGGTTATCAGCCCCGCACAAATGATCTAACAAGACCGCCAGCATGGGTGACCGCCAAAAAAATAAAAACAAAACGGTACCCTGGTTGTCGAGCTCACGCAGTGAGAGGCGTATTTTGCAGCGTCGTTGCCAACCGACGCCAACCCAACCTATAAAATATATTAAATATTTATAGGGGGGTGTACTTCATATGCAGGGGGGGGGGAGGGGTCGGGAGGAGGGATATAGGAAGCGAGATGAAAATAAACACACTGAAGGAAAGGAAAACAGGCAGTAAGACAGACAGACAGACAGACAGACAGACAGACAGACAGACAAACAGACAGACAGCCAGACAGACAGGCAGGCAGACAGACAGACAGACAGACAGACAAACAAACAGACAGACAGACAAACAAACAAACAAACAGACAGACACACAGATAGACACAAAGACACAAAGACACAAAAGGCACACAGACCAACAGACAGGCGAACCACTACCACGCCGATGAGCCTAACAAACCCGAGCCAATTCCTCCCGCCGGAGGTCACAGCAATCACTGAACACACGCCAAACACAGATAAATCAAATAAACACCGGTAACAGGTTCGACATAACAACAAAAGCGACGTGGTCTCACCTCCAGAAGGTACGGCCGGTTCTCTGGCAACGACAGGAGGTGCATCGTCCAGCTTAGCGTGGCCGCGCTTGTGTCCTGACCCGCGAACAGCAAAGTAATCGTCTGGACGGACGGAAGCGGGAGCAAAAGAGGAAACCCGGCGAGTTGCGGGCGGAAATGACGAAGCGGTTAGTGATGGGGCCACCGCGAAAATGGGGCTTCGTTGGTGAGACGGACGGTGTGTCCGAAAAAAGAGCAGCAACAGCACCAACAACTACACCAACAACAAAAACAACGACAACACCAACACCAACACCAATACTATCAACACCGCCGCCACCACCAGCGCCACCACTGCCACCACCGACACACCCCCTCTCTCCCTCCCCCCCGTTCCACCCGACCCCACCCCACCACGCTGCCTTCCACATTCTACGCTTCACCTCATCAACCATAGCATCGGGATGCTTCCGATGACTCTTGCGTCCGGCCATCTCGGACAGCGCCGTCTTCGCTCCGGCCCCCACCCCCACGCTCGCCCTGACCGCAGTTATCCCCGCGTCCGCTGATACATCACCTCCACCGTTACCAATATTATCGGGCGTCATACCCGTCAGGCCCCCTCCCCTCCCCCCCTCCTCCTCCTCCTCCTGCTCCCCCTCCTTCATATGTCCTCCTCTTGCTGTCGCGGGATTTCTTCTCGCTGCTGCCGCTGCTGCTGCTGTTGCTGCTCCTGCTCTTGCTGCTGCTGATGATGAGAGCGACGGTGAAGACAACACTCCACAAGAAGGCTCCAAGCCCTCCGTCGAAATCGCCCCCCCTCGCCCCCCCTCCCCGACCTCCTCCCCGCCCTCTCCAACCCGCTCCCGCGCCCCCTCCCCCACCCCCGCCCCCCCCGCCCGCACACCACCGACAGAGGCATCAAGAACCAGCTCGGCGAAATCGCGAATCGGTCCCATATTTCGGGTTTCCCTAACGTGGAAGGGGGAGAACGCTCGGTACGCCCAACCCCACGCGAACATCCACACGCTCCTACCAGGTACAGGAAATTGGGTCACGTTTGTGCACCGAAGATGGTCGAAAGGAGGATAGCGGATGAGGGGGGGGGGGGGGTAGGAAAAAATTATTGTAAAGCATCAAAACAGGGCGGGGCGGAGGGAAGATGGCATGGGGAAGGAGGGGGGGGCGGGGTTAGCATTGGGGGGAAGGGAAAGGGGAGGAGGGCGCGGCGGGAGGGGGTGTACTCATGCCATTTATGGCCGTAGTGCGTTATGGTCATAGACTCCCGCACCCCTACAATGCCAGGACGGAGCAGCGAGGGGGGGGGGCGTATTCATTTGTTGCTTGCCTTAGTCATTTGACCATTGACCACGTATCCCTTCCGAGACGGAGAAGAAGAGAGGGGGGGGGATGTGATTGCAGCTAGTAAGGGAGCAAGGACGCAAGGAAGCAAGCAAACTAAACCGAACAGGTGTAGCAAAAGAAAGCTGGCCGGGCCTGCGACGGTACTAGTCATGCCCTATACTGATGTTCCCCCCCCTCTCCCACTGACTTACTCATAGCACAAATAACAGATGGCGTATATAGAGCGAGGAGGGGGGTGTACTCATGTCGTGCATGGCTGTAGTCATATGACCATAGACCCTTGCATCCCTACAATGCCGGGACGGAGCACGTTGGGCTTCCACCAACCAGGCAGACGTTGCGTGCACCAAGCACGAAGCGCTGTGAGATGTTCAACGAATCGCATGAAGAGTGAGCTTGCATCCTACTAAGAATCGCTTGTGGAGCGGACCTTCTTGCATCGGATGACAGCTTCGAATGAACTGATTTGTTTTCTGGTATGGCTACTACCAGGGGAGAGACAAGGGGGGGGGGGGGGGGGGGAGGGGGAGGCGTAACGGTCACCTTGAACGCGCCAGGATGACCATACGCATGTCCGTGACGGCATCCAAATACAGCGGCAGGAGGCGTCTTCGTTCCGGGGACGAGCAGACATCGACCCCGCCGCACAGGAAGCGGTGAACCAAGTTGAGAGTGTGTCGCTGCAGGAGACGAACGATCTCCATTTCTGCCTGTTGGGTAGGGATGGAAAACAAATTGGGAGTCGGGGGGGTGTACTCATTTGTTGCTTGCCTTGGTCATTTGACCATTGACCACGCATCCCTTTCGAGACGGGGGGCGTTTTCTTAAAAGGAACAACGTATATTTTTTTATTAAAATATACATCGTAGAAAACCCTGGGGGGGGCGATGTCTTAGGAGTTGTAGCGGTCGCGTAACGGTTATATATACGTGCGGGGTGTCGCGTAAAAAATCGGTCGTTTTCTAGTTTTTTTTTACCTTGCTGCTGTATATACGTTGATTTTATTTTATTTTATTTTTAATACGACCGTCTATCACCCGGGGGTGATACATATAACACGCCCGCTGTGTGACGAATTTCGCAGCCGGTTTTCTGCAAAGCTTGTGGGGGGGCACACGCAACAAAAAACGGGGGCTTGTTGGAAATGCTCTCGTTGAGATATTTCCCTAGAGCCGTCGCTCACCGCCTCCCCGTTGTTGGAAAACCCAGCTTTGGAATTAATCCTACTAATAGAGGGGGGGGGTGTTTTCTGGCGTGTTACGCGGTACCAGGTATACGGTGTACGTAGTTACATATAGCTGGGTTGGAGAGTGAGGATGACTGATACTAAAATGTGCCACTGCGTCCGGAAACATAAGCAACTCTTTGGTTGTTCGTGTTTCGTGTTGTATGCAATCGTTATTACTATATATACAGATAGTAGGTCGGTACTGTTTATAGTATCATACATACAGGTACTATTTGTAGTGCGTGTTTATCGGTCTGCACCTGGTATTCCCTGGTACATTTTATGTTTTTCTGCTGCTGTGCTTGTGTACAGAGTACGGGTATAGAAACTCGTATTATATGTATACGTACGAGCGGTTTCGTGTTTGTGGTCATGCCAATATAAGTGTTTGCGTTTTTTCTAGACTATTGATAGTCTAATATTCTATTTATGTGTTTTTCTGTTTTGCCGCCTCCGCCTTCTTTTTCTTGTTTCTTTGTGCAGAGAGTACTCGAAGGGGACGAACTCGGGGACCCCTCGGGGGTTGTGGCTGCGGCTGGTGAAAGACGCCTCTGGGGTTTCCGATCTTGGACAGGCAGTTTTGATGCTGGAGAAGAACCTGCGAGAGCTGCAGGAGGGAGAGGACAAGATTGAGGGCAACCGCATGCGTGAGTTAAAACGTACTGCTGTAGTTTCCATGGTATAATATGTACGAAGGCACAAGGGACCAAATTTCAAGTGTTCTTTTTTCGTTCTTGTGCGATTAGACTGCTACAGCAAGGATAATAATACCACAGTAAGAATATTTTGACTACTACGTGTTCTTGTTCTTATTCTTATTCTTATCATCTGTCTCAACTTTTTTTTTTTTTTCTTGTCTTGTCTTGTCTTTTTTTTTCTGCTCTCGTGTCGGTTACAGAAATGGAGGCGAAAGGGTGGCGGTTCTCCCCCGATGCTCACCCTTTCATTGGTCGACGATGCCGCCGCTTCTTCAAGGTACTTATGTTGTGCCTTACGCCCTACGCGGCAAGAAACGGGACCTCTTCTACAATCGTTTTTGTTGCTATTTTTCTGTTTTCGGCATTAGGGTTGAAGCTACGGTAGCGGCAGCTGTAGCGGTGCTGGTATTGCGGTACCGGTATTGCGGTGTAGCGGTACCGGTATAGCGGTACCGGTACCGGTATAGCGCTAGCGGTACCCCGGTTTAGCGGTACCGGTCTAGCGGTACCGGTACCGGTATAGTGGTGTGTAGAGGTAGCGGTATGGCGGCAGCGGTACCGGTATAACGGTTTTTGCGGTACCGGTTCAGCGGTAACGGTTTAGCGGTACCGGGTTAGCGGTACCGGTTTAGCGGTACCGGTTTTTTTAACCGTTACCGGTTTATCGGTAACGGTTTAGCGGTACCGGTTTAGCGGTAACGGTTCAGCGGTACCGGTTTAGCGGTAACGGTTTAGCGGTACCGATTTAGTGGTACCGGTTTAGCGGTAACGGTTTAGCGGTACCGGTTTAGCGGTACCGGTTTAGCGGTACCGGTTTAGCGGTAACGGTTTAACGGTAGCGGTACCGGTATAGCGGTGTAGAGGTAGCGGTATAGCGGTAACAGTACCGGTATAACGGTGTAGCGGTATCGGTAGCGCCTGCAGTAGCGAGAGCGGTTGCATGTATAACTTCGGGGAGAGGAGAGCCGCGCCGTGACGCGGTGGTGGTGGTAGTGTTATGTCTGTGTTGGTGATGGTGATGGTGGTGTTGGTGTTGGTGCATGTTTGGGTGTGGGTAGAGGTTGGTGGTATGTGTCAGTGGAGGTGTCGATGGTGTCGGTGTTGGTAGAATTGACATTGATATTGGTACTTGGAGATATTGTTCGTGTTGGCGCTGCTGCTGGTGGCGCTGGCAGTGTTGATAGTGCTGGTGTTGGTGGTGGTGTCGGTGTTGACGGTGGTGAAGTCTGTGCTGGTGCTGTTGGTGGTTGTCGTGATCATGTGGGTGTGTGTAGGTGTTGGTGCTGTTTTGGGTGGTAATACAGCGGTGGTGTCGGTGGTGTCGCGTACAAGTGTCGTGAGACAGGCGTTCGATATATAAAATTAATCATGTACAGGGTTTCGAGAGGTGCCGGAGCGCGCATTGCTGGGTTAGTGCTGTTTACGTTTCGTTCTTTCTCAGTTTTTTTTTTCTTCTCACGTTATCATTTCTTTCTATCGACGTGTTAGCGTAACCTTTTTGCCCCTCCCTTCCTCCCCCCCCCCCCCCCCCC
>MEHQ01001626.1:479344-528615 GCA_008828725.1 Saccharina japonica | reverse complement strand
CCCCCCCCCCCCCCCCCCCCCCCCCCCCCTCCCTCCTGTCACTCTCCTCTCTTTACGGCGTGCGGTGGTTGGGCATGCTGCTAGGAGTTCGGGAAGAGCAACTGCACGGTGGCGGCCCACCTTCCCGCTAAGGCGGGCGACCCGGAGGTAAAAACAAAACAAAAACAAGAAAACGAAAACGACAAAACTAACGCAAGAGTGATGAATCGCATCACAGACACGCTCCTTCGGCCCACGACGATCTAGTTGCAGCAGCAGCAGGAGTAGTAGTACCATAGCATTAGCTACACTATTAATACCAGGAACCTGTAGTAGTAACACAGTACGAGACTACGGTAGTACCAGCAGTATTGCAAAATTACAGCAATATTGCAAAATTACAGCAATAGTACAACAGTAGCCATTGTCTTTTCTCCCTTGCTAGTCGTCGTGTCCGCCACGACTTTTTCCGCTCGCTGGACTTGACTCGGTAGCAGCGGCAGTAGTAGTACTAGTAGTAGTACGTAGTACTGTAGTACAATAGTAATACAACAAGCAGTAGCCGCAGTACAGCAGCAGTAGTACTGTAGGTAGTACACGGCGTTTGCCGGTTGGCACACGAGGACTCGACTCTGTTTCCCCTCGATCGGTGTCTCGCCGTCGCTGCTGCCGTCGGTATATACCGTCCGTATTGCTGTCGTCGATGTTTTACTGATTTCGTTTCGTTTCGTTTCGTTTATTTTTTATTTTTTCCAGCTGTGGCACGTAGTGCACGACGATGGCGATGAAGAGGACGTGGAGACGCACGAGCTCGAGAAGGCCGCCAGGTACTACGAAGAAGGAATACAGGAGCAGCCCGAATCGGAGAGGGAAGAGGTCAGTCTGTCTGTCCAGCCTCTCTTTGGTCGCCGTTTCTTGTGCAGGCAGGAAACCGATGTATGATACGTAGACTCTGTTAACCCATTCAGAACTGAAGAATTAATCCCACACTATTTCCAAGTAGTTTGTCCCCAAAAACGAGGGACCGGTTCTTAAGAGGTTAAACTCCTTTATCAAATCCCCCACTTGCTATTGGGGAGGGGGGGGGGGTACTCATTTGGTGCTTGCCTTAGTCATTTGACCATTAACCGCGCATCCCTTTAAAGACGGAGCATATTTGGGTGGGGGGGGGCTAAACACTTGGAATTAGTGTAGGGTCATTTTTGCAGTATTTCGTAGAAAAGGGGTTAGCGTTTTCGGGCCGTGGTCCTTTCTTAACCCTTTTCACTTGATTAAAGTGCAGGGGGGGGGGGCTCCGAACGATTGTTTTGAGAGCTCAATCTAAGAGAAACGCCGACTTATTTTGAGAGGTCTAATGGCTTGGCACGGTCGTACTATTAGTAGAAGCTGTGATAATGTGTACGCATTCCGGTTCGAGATGAATGTCGGTTCAGGAGAGGCCTACTGTTGATGACCTAACACACACCCGTCTCTCTTGAAAATCGTAGCCCCCCCCTCCCTGTATAGCGACAAAGAAAGACGAGTGCAATGGTAGTGTTCAACAACTACTAGGGAGAGCGTTCAGCAGCACAAATATTTTTCACCATGTTGCGCGGGAGTCGAAAAGCTCGGAAACAGTCGCACTCGTACCTATGTACCCCAGCAGCCCGCCTGGTCTGGGCTGCTCGGTGAGGTCGATGCTTTATATGGTCAGTTTTTGTTTTTCGACACGTTTCCGCGCGGTTCGGTTCGGTTCGGTTCGGTTCGGTTCGGTTCGGTTCGGTTCGGTTCGGTTCGGTTCGGTTCGGTTCGGTTCGGTTCGGTTCGGTTCGGTTCGGTTCGGTTCGGTTCGGTTCGGTTCGGTTCGGTTCGGTTCGGTTCGGTTCGGTTCGGTTCGGTTCGGTTCGGTTCGGTTCGGTTCGGTTCGGTTCGGTTCGGTTCGGTTCGGTTCGGTTCGGTTCGGTTCGGTTCGGTTCGGTTCGGTTCGGTTCGGTTCGGTTCGGTTCGGTTCGGTTCGGTTCGGTTCGGTTCGGTTCGGTTCGGTTCGGTTCGGTTCGGTTCGGTTCGGTTCGGTTCGGTTCGGTTCGGTTCGGTTCGGTTCGGTTCGGTTCGGTTCGGTTCGGTTCGGTTCGGTTCGGTTCGGTTCGGTTCGGTTCGGTTCGGTTCGGTTCGGTTCGGTTCGGTTCGGTTCGGTTCGGTTCGGTTCGGTTCGGTTCGGTTCGGTTCGGTTCGGTTCGGTTCGGTTCGGTTCGGTTCGGTTCGGTTCGGTTCGGTTCGGTTCGGTTCGGTTCGGTTCGGTTCGGTTCGGTTCGGTTCGGTTCGGTTCGGTTCGGTTCGGTTCGGTTCGGTTCGGTTCGGTTCGGTTCGGTTCGGTTCGGTTCGGTTCGGTTCGGTTCGGTTCGGTTCGGTTCGGTTCGGTTCGGTTCGGTTCGGTTCGGTTCGGTTCGGTTCGGTTCGGTTCGGTTCGGTTCGGTTCGGTTCGGTTCGGTTCGGTTCGGTTCGGTTCGGTTCGGTTCGGTTCGGTTCGGTTCGGTTCGGTTCGGTTCGGTTCGGTTCGGTTCGGTTCGGTTCGGTTCGGTTCGGTTCGGTTCGGTTCGGTTCGGTTCGGTTCGGTTCGGTTCGGTTCGGTTCGGTTCGGTTCGGTTCGGTTCGGTTCGGTTCGGTTCGGTTCGGTTCGGTTCGGTTCGGTTCGGTTCGGTTCGGTTCGGTTCGGTTCGGTTCGGTTCGGTTCGGTTCGGTTCGGTTCGGTTCGGTTCGGTTCGGTTCGGTTCGGTTCGGTTCGGTTCGGTTCGGTTCGGTTCGGTTCGGTTCGGTTCGGTTCGGTTCGGTTCGGTTCGGTTCGGTTCGGTTCGGTTCGGTTCGGTTCGGTTCGGTTCGGTTCGGTTCGGTTCGGTTCGGTTCGGTTCGGTTCGGTTCGGTTCGGTTCGGTTCGGTTCGGTTCGGTTCGGTTCGGTTCGGTTCGGTTCGGTTCGGTTCGGTTCGGTTCGGTTCGGTTCGGTTCGGTTCGGTTCGGTTCGGTTCGGTTCGGTTCGGTTCGGTTCGGTTCGGTTCGGTTCGGTTCGGTTCGGTTCGGTTCGGTTCGGTTCGGTTCGGTTCGGTTCGGTTCGGTTCGGTTCGGTTCGGTTCGGTTCGGTTCGGTTCGGTTCGGTTCGGTTCGGTTCGGTTCGGTTCGGTTCGGTTCGGTTCGGTTCGGTTCGGTTCGGTTCGGTTCGGTTCGGTTCGGTTCGGTTCGGTTCGGTTCGGTTCGGTTCGGTTCGGTTCGGTTCGGTTCGGTTCGGTTCGGTTCGGTTCGGTTCGGTTCGGTTCGGTTCGGTTCGGTTCGGTTCGGTTCGGTTCGGTTCGGTTCGGTTCGGTTCGGTTCGGTTCGGTTCGGTTCGGTTCGGTTCGGTTCGGTTCGGTTCGGTTCGGTTCGGTTCGGTTCGGTTCGGTTCGGTTCGGTTCGGTTCGGTTCGGTTCGGTTCGGTTCGGTTCGGTTCGGTTCGGTTCGGTTCGGTTCGGTTCGGTTCGGTTCGGTTCGGTTCGGTTCGGTTCGGTTCGGTTCGGTTCGGTTCGGTTCGGTTCGGTTCGGTTCGGTTCGGTTCGGTTCGGTTCGGTTCGGTTCGGTTCGGTTCGGTTCGGTTCGGTTCGGTTCGGTTCGGTTCGGTTCGGTTCGGTTCGGTTCGGTTCGGTTCGGTTCGGTTCGGTTCGGTTCGGTTCGGTTCGGTTCGGTTCGGTTCGGTTCGGTTCGGTTCGGTTCGGTTCGGTTCGGTTCGGTTCGGTTCGGTTCGGTTCGGTTCGGTTCGGTTCGGTTCGGTTCGGTTCGGTTCGGTTCGGTTCGGTTCGGTTCGGTTCGGTTCGGTTCGGTTCGGTTCGGTTCGGTTCGGTTCGGTTCGGTTCGGTTCGGTTCGGTTCGGTTCGGTTCGGTTCGGTTCGGTTCGGTTCGGTTCGGTTCGGTTCGGTTCGGTTCGGTTCGGTTCGGTTCGGTTCGGTTCGGTTCGGTTCGGTTCGGTTCGGTTCGGTTCGGTTCGGTTCGGTTCGGTTCGGTTCGGTTCGGTTCGGTTCGGTTCGGTTCGGTTCGGTTCGGTTCGGTTCGGTTCGGTTCGGTTCGGTTCGGTTCGGTTCGGTTCGGTTCGGTTCGGTTCGGTTCGGTTCGGTTCGGTTCGGTTCGGTTCGGTTCGGTTCGGTTCGGTTCGGTTCGGTTCGGTTCGGTTCGGTTCGGTTCGGTTCGGTTCGGTTCGGTTCGGTTCGGTTCGGTTCGGTTCGGTTCGGTTCGGTTCGGTTCGGTTCGGTTCGGTTCGGTTCGGTTCGGTTCGGTTCGGTTCGGTTCGGTTCGGTTCGGTTCGGTTCGGTTCGGTTCGGTTCGGTTCGGTTCGGTTCGGTTCGGTTCGGTTCGGTTCGGTTCGGTTCGGTTCGGTTCGGTTCGGTTCGGTTCGGTTCGGTTCGGTTCGGTTCGGTTCGGTTCGGTTCGGTTCGGTTCGGTTCGGTTCGGTTCGGTTCGGTTCGGTTCGGTTCGGTTCGGTTCGGTTCGGTTCGGTTCGGTTCGGTTCGGTTCGGTTCGGTTCGGTTCGGTTCGGTTCGGTTCGGTTCGGTTCGGTTCGGTTCGGTTCGGTTCGGTTCGGTTCGGTTCGGTTCGGTTCGGTTCGGTTCGGTTCGGTTCGGTTCGGTTCGGTTCGGTTCGGTTCGGTTCGGTTCGGTTCGGTTCGGTTCGGTTCGGTTCGGTTCGGTTCGGTTCGGTTCGGTTCGGTTCGGTTCGGTTCGGTTCGGTTCGGTTCGGTTCGGTTCGGTTCGGTTCGGTTCGGTTCGGTTCGGTTCGGTTCGGTTCGGTTCGGTTCGGTTCGGTTCGGTTCGGTTCGGTTCGGTTCGGTTCGGTTCGGTTCGGTTCGGTTCGGTTCGGTTCGGTTCGGTTCGGTTCGGTTCGGTTCGGTTCGGTTCGGTTCGGTTCGGTTCGGTTCGGTTCGGTTCGGTTCGGTTCGGTTCGGTTCGGTTCGGTTCGGTTCGGTTCGGTTCGGTTCGGTTCGGTTCGGTTCGGTTCGGTTCGGTTCGGTTCGGTTCGGTTCGGTTCGGTTCGGTTCGGTTCGGTTCGGTTCGGTTCGGTTCGGTTCGGTTCGGTTCGGTTCGGTTCGGTTCGGTTCGGTTCGGTTCGGTTCGGTTCGGTTCGGTTCGGTTCGGTTCGGTTCGGTTCGGTTCGGTTCGGTTCGGTTCGGTTCGGTTCGGTTCGGTTCGGTTCGGTTCGGTTCGGTTCGGTTCGGTTCGGTTCGGTTCGGTTCGGTTCGGTTCGGTTCGGTTCGGTTCGGTTCGGTTCGGTTCGGTTCGGTTCGGTTCGGTTCGTTTTCCTCGCCTCTGCGCTTTTGCTTGTTTCACGAATCCGAAAACGTTTTGTTCGTTTTGTCTGGCGCCAACGACGCCCAGGCATTGAAACGGCTTTCCTTGCGATTATACTTGTTTCACGAATCGCAAAAGGATTGCCCATTGTGCGGGGAAACAACGACGATTTGCGCGATGTCGCTGCGGTTGGGTGTCAGATGTCAGAATGCCGGCGGGTGCTTTGTCCACGAATTTGATTTGTTGCATATGATTGGCTGGCTGATTCAGTGGTTGTTTTTGATTGGTGGGCGGGTTGGTTGATTTTTGAGTGATTGGCCTGTCGGTTGATTTGCCGATTGTTTGGTCGATTGGTTGATTGAGTGATTGGGCTTATATTGGGTACAGTAGGTTATTTCGATTAAAAGTGGTTCGCATATTTTGATGGCTTGGTTGATTGGATCCGATTGGTGGACTGGTTGGTTGAATATCGGATAGATTGGTTGATTTACTGCCTGCTTTGTCTGGCTGATCGGCTTGGGTTTTGGTTGATGATTGGCTACAGCAGTCGTAGTGACGAAGGGAGGGTGCGGTGCAACCTCTACCAGTGCAAGTAACGTGCATGGAGAAGGGCAGAAGCCACGGGACGCTTGGTGTGTAGACGAGAATTGCTCTTAAACGAGAGCGAAAAAGGGGCGGGGGGGGGGAATAATATCAACAACAATAACGAACAACAACAACGACGACGACAACGACGGCGACAAAACAAACGACAGCTATCAATAAATGCGCCCCAAAAAAGCCATTCGCATGCTGGGGTGTAAAATTGGGGGGGCGTCACCGTCCCGAGACTGTACGCCTATAACGATAGCGTTGGAGTGGTTTTGAGCGATCAGGCTAGAAGTACCTGCTGGTGTGGAGACGGCTTTTCCTCGCCTCTGCGCTTTTGCTTGTTTCACGAATCCGAAAACGTTTTGTTCGTTTTGTCTGGCGCCAACGACGCCCAGGCATTGAAACGGCTTTCCTTGCGATTATACTTGTTTCACGAATCGCAAAAGGATTGCCCATTGTGCGGGGAAACAACGACGATTTGCGCGATGTCGCTGCGGTTGGATGTCAGATGTCAGAATGCCGGCGGGTGCTTTGTCCACGAATTTGATTTGTTGCATATGATTGGCTGGCTGATTCAGTGGTTGTTTTTGATTGGTGGGCGGGTTGGTTGATTTTTGAGTGATTGGCCTGTCGGTTGATTTGCCGATTGTTTGGTCGATTGGTTGATTGAGTGATTGGGCTTATATTGGGTACAGTAGGTTATTTCGATTAAAAGTGGTTCGCAGATTTTGATGGCTTGGTTGATTGGATCCGATTGGTGGACTGGTTGGTTGAATATCGGATAGATTGGTTGATTTACTGCCTGCTTTGTCTGGCTGATCGGCTTGGGTTTTGGTTGATGATTGGCTACAGCAGTCGTAGTGACGAAGGGAGGGTGCGGTGCAACCTCTACCAGTGCAAGTAACGTGCATGGAGAAGGGCAGAAGCCACGGGACGCTTGGTGTGTAGACGAGAATTGCTCTTAAACGAGAGCGAAAAAGGGGCGGGGGGGGGGAATAATATCAACAACAATAACGAACAACAACAACGACGACGACGACGACGGCGACAAAACAAACGACAGCTATCAATAAATGCGCCCCAAAAAAGCCATTCGCATGCTGGGGTGTAAAATTGTTCACTTGTATTATACGCGTTGTGACAAGACAGCGGGACAACAGCCCCGGTCACACTGGATGGACCGTTCGCGACAAACAGACCGCGCCGAACAAAATCGAAGACGATGAGGAATGTCCAGGTGGCGGTGCCGGCAGCGGCGGCGGCGGCGGCGGTTGTTGTTGGTTTCACGACGTGTCTCCAACGCTACCGTTTAGTTTGGAAAAAAACTTGATTTACCATGGGACACCGGCAACCATAGAAAATAGGACCAAATATGCCGAGTAAAAACACTGTAATTCGAGTATATATACAGGTTTTTGTGTAGTAGGTGATGGGCCCTGATTACTATGGTCCCCCGTAATATTAGCAGCCAAGCAGTGTACCGGGACATCCCACTCCACAAGAGCTATTATCGCCCACAGTGTCAACCGGGGTCTGTGAATTTCCCCATGCCAAGTGGGGTCTGTGATTTGCGCTGGGTCAACAACGAGGGATGTACATTATTATACTTTTTCGTGGCATGTCGCGACACGCGTCACGACATCTCGCGACACGCCACGGACGCTGCCGCGGCACGCCGCGGCACCCCATGACGTGTCGCGGGGAGTGTCGCGGCGAGTGTCGCTAACCCTAACCCTAACCCTAACCCTACGTATCACGGCTTGTCGCGGCATGCCGCGGCATGTCGCGACACGTGCCACGACAAAGTCAAATGATGTAGATCCGTGGTTAATTGGGGTCTCTGATCTCTGACTGGGGTTTGTGATCTCTGAGTTCCCCGATTGCAACTGGGGCCTGTGAGTTCCTTGAATTCCACAGCACAGGCACAGACAGTGTCAACTGGGGTCTGTGAATCCCTCAGTGCCAACTGGGGTCTTTGAATTGCCCAGTGTCAGCTGGGGTCTGTGAATTCCCCACTGCCAGTTGGGGTCTGTGAAAATTCCCCGGTGTCAACCGGGATCCTTGAAAACTTTCAGTGTCAACCGGGGGTCTGTGAGTTCCCCAGTGTCAACTGGAGTCCGTGAACTCCCCAGTGTCAACTGGGGTCTCTGAAACAAAAAAACATGTTTTGTATTCGTCTGCCTGTCTGTCTGTTGTCTTGTCCGTCCTTCCGATCAAATCGCTCTTCCAGAGAGGCTTGACTCGCCGCATTGCTGTTGTTTTGTTCCTCAAACGACCCAAAACGATAGCTGACACACACAATCGACCTGTCTGTGCCAGGATCAAGGTGGCACATAATACGATGAGGAGGTATGGGACGGACCCGACTGCTCTACGTTCTGTTACTGCTATAATGCTGTAGGTTGTCTCAGGTAACGCTTGATCCTCACACATATATGTGTGCTCTGAGAGGAGGGGCACGAAAACACCTCCTTTTTTCCAGATGGGTAGGAACGCCTTCATGACAACAGAGGGGGCACGGGGATACCACAACACTAGCCCCCCCTGAAGGACCGAGTATATAGATGCAAATCGTTGATTAATGTAAGACTTAAGAATAGAAAATCACGAGGATATGCATGACTAAATCCGCCGGGAGAATGGCAGGGATACCCCAACACCAACCTCAGCTTCTCGGGTGCCCTGTGCGTGGATTTACTCACCACGACGACGTACGTGCTGCCCACCAGAACACCCGGATTATGCCAACACATCGGTTTTGAAGCAATTAATTAATTAATTGTTGTGTGGCCCGCCCTCCAGGCAAGACCTTGCCTATTGGACGAACGTAGGGATCGCTGCTAGTTAAGCCAAAAGCGCATCAGTAGCAGCAGAGCATCAACACGGCCTCTTCCTTGGAGTTCGCAGCTTAGACCACAGTGCTTGCTGTGGCAGAAAGCAGAAGCAGGAGGAGGCATTTTTTTGGTGCGGTTGACCGAGATTTTTTTAACCCGCGATCAAACAGGGGGGCATATTATATAGTTTTGGCACCTCCGGCACCGACCCGCGGCTGCTTCTTCGTCTTCTTCTTGTTCTGACGCGAAACCAATAATTCACTGTTTCTGAAGTGAATAGCAAGATCGATCAACTGACATCTGGTACGAATACGCCTCGTGTCTGGCACCACAATCAAAGCTCTTAACATACGTTATCCACGAAACATGTACCGTACCAGGTACTCTTTACGATGCTAAGCATATTGTTTACAAAGGAGGGGCGTGCCTCTTTGTGTTGTGGCGCAAAGGCGCTGCTGCAGCCGTGGGTTAGGCAAACATTTGCGTCCGTCGTGGTTAGGGAGGGACCCCACGCAACACCACAGCGTGTCATACCAAAATACCTTACCATACAATACCATACCCCAACGAAACACATAATACATTGAGCACGGCGGAGGTTACCCCCGGCAGGGTCGGGAGAGGCGAGCATGACCAGACGCGAAGAGGAAACAGCGCGCCGAGAGGTGGACCTCATCTCCAGGAAACTCGAAAACGGCTCGAACCTTGTCTTAAAAACCATTTTTGGGATATCTGACAGCACACCTCAACATCATCGTCATTACATCTTTAATAAACAGCACTCGATATTGCAAGCTTACCGCGCATCATGACGTCGTGAATCGAGTTTACCGCCAACTACCGCTATAATACTACAGTACTGCCACTACTACTACTACTACAACAGTACCACTACTCCTACTATTCACATAATAGTGGTGCTGCTGCATGTACGAGGTATCATATTATGCATCCTCTGATTGCACGTGAAATCCTAAACTAGCAACCAGTACTTACCGTGCTGTCCTCTCGAACTCAACATAAAACGCACTGCATATATATGTACATGGTACAGCCGTTTTCTCCGAGGCATCGGTACCTAACAAGCATGTATCTTGTTTTCAATAGTACAACAAGCAGGAGGGAGTCTTCAGCTGAAGCGACACCCTTTCGCCTTGAGAAAACACGCGCGACCTACATTCAATGATGGCACTCAACACGCGCACGCAAACACGCAACACACATGTACTTCCCGCGCTCAAGTATCCTATGCCCCCCCTCCCTAACACCACGAACGTGTGCAAAGTTCGCCTTATCCACGCCTCGTCAAGGGACACACAGGCTGAAAAGTGGCCAGCTGACGAGCAAATTTGAAAGGCCAAATGTAAAAAAGCAGAAACATTAAAGCGGCAAAGCTTTCAATCTCCCATCAAATCACCGGAGCGGGAAAAAATCGTTCACCGCCGGCGATTTTTTGGGCATTCCTGGCCACCACCCCCACCATCACTATCAGCATCATCAGCACCACCACCACCCCACCACCTCGCCACCACCAACACCACCAACACCACCGCCACTACCACGGTCATCACGTCCACCACCATCACCACGAGTACCACAGGGCAGCACGGTCGACGCAACGGGTGACTTAACTCCAGCGCCTCACACACCTTTACGCACCGCGGCGGCACGGCTGGGGTTTTCCACCCCTTGGCCGCGCAAATAGACCGCTGCTACGTGATACGCGTACTTTTTGTACAGAAACGCACGAGGGCTCTGAACGCCAAAGTGTCCATTCAAGAGGGGCTACCTAGCAATGCTCACTCAGTTAAAAGAGAGACGCCCCTTTGTTGGCTGGGCTCGTCGCTTTCCTTTCCCGTTGACAAATCACGCCGAAGACCGGTGTTCGCGCAGAATAAGCATAGGTAAATGGATAGGTACCCCTCCTCCCCCCCTTACATAGCCATGTATCGTATACAAGACCCGAAAAATAAACAAAACCAACCACAAACCTTTCGCTCTGAACTAAATAATATACAACATGACCCCTCCCGCCCCCGCGCTATTTGCAAAGTAATAACTATTGCTAGCACCGCACGGCAGTAACGTAATACCCCGTACGCACTACCTTTACCAGCCCATAACCCCATATCTGGTAGGTATTATGCAGTGACACAAAATGTACAGTATTAACAGTAAGAAAGCAGTAAAGAAAACAAAAAAATAATAGGTACGGCAACAAAAAGTACGTAGAACTCCTCAGCGCGCGTCGGCAAGCATGCGCGCGGGGTTCTCCAGGTACGCCTTCCACAAGTTGGAGAACCTCGCCAGGGTTCCCCCATCGACAACGCGGTGGTCCGCCGACCAGGACGCGGGGAAGACTCGGGTGGCCACCACCCTGTCACCGTCAGGGTCCGCGGGGTCGAAGCGGGGCACGCGCTGCATCCGCCCCAATGCTCCGATGCAGACCTGTTGACATTGTTGTTTTGTTTTTTTAGGTTGTTGTTGTTGTGTAGTTGTTTGGCAACCCAATAAGCGCAAAATCGACAAAACTGTTTCACTCTTGCGTTCGTCCTACAGAAGTAATACAACAAAGAGTAAAGCACCTCACACAACACGGTAAGCCCGTCAAGCTGTTTAGGAATCAGGCCAACGAACACATCGGTGACTGGTGACAACGCCATGCGGAGCATTATCCAGCGTTTCGAAGGATTGCGGAGCGGTTCGGAGCGTTTTGTATCGTTGCAGAGCGTGTCGGAACGTTCCGTAGCGTTATGAAGCGGTTCGGGGCAATGCGGAGCATTTTGTACCGTTTCGGAGCGATGCGGAGCGTTTCGGGACGTTGCGGAGCGTTGCGGAACGTTGCGGGAAGTTGGTTACCTGAGGGTGAAGGATGACGGGTGACGCGTATGTACCGCCGATGCTTCCGATGTTGGACAGCCTGCCCGCCGTCGTGGGCGTTGGGTGGGGGGTGAGCGAGGCGAGCAGGGGCAATCAGTGCGCGGGGTATGGAAGCTTTACGGTGGTTCTCCATGCTGGTATATCTGCCCGACAGGAAGAGAAAAACCAGCCGCGCCTGCTCCAACCGTAGATACATTTTTTTGCCCATGTATTTTTCAAAATCATCAGCATCATTCTAATAAATATCCTCATCATCGTCATTGTCACCACGGTGACGACCACCAGGAATGCTACCAATGCTACCAATATGCCAATCAGTACTACCAGCACATCGTGATCGTGGTCATCGTCACCATCATCGCCACCACGATCACGATCGAGCGATGTGGTGGTGGTAATTATGAACACGATGGTAGCATTTATGATGGTCGTACGGTGGTGACAATGCTGATGCATGACGATATTTATATTGATCATCGCCACCACCACCACTGCCATCGACTTATCCCACTGTAGAGGGGTATGACATAACTTGTTTGCCTTCTGAGGCAATATTTTCTGACCGGTTGAGCTTCTCGAGTAACTACCGGGTAGAATGACAATTTGTCTCGTGTTTTTATTTCAGGATTATGATAGCTCCTACATATGTTGGTCGGGTTACGCGACACACCTTCTTTGAAGTCACGATTCGGGTGAGATATTGAGCTCCTCATGTGAGGAGCTAAACAAATAAGCCGCTACCCCTAATGGGGCATTGCTCCAAATCACCACATCAGCATCATCAACATCAAAATCACCACCATCATCACTCGCACCACCGCCATCGCCACCACCACCATCAAGCCCCCTCCGCGCTTGTGCTAGCAATGTCTGCCTGGTCGGTGAAAACCCGACATGCTCCGTCCTGGTATTGTAGGGATGCGAGGGTCTATGGTAATACGACTAAAATACGCCATGCATGAACATGAAGTACACCCCCCCTCCCATTCCCGCCCCCACTCCCCCCCACCACACCAACACCAGCGAACACAACTCTCTCTACGTACAGCCATCCGACACATTCCTACCCAAGCTCAATGATGGGGAGCGACGTTAGCCATACAATGCCTGCTCACGTGAAAGTGGTTCCGCTCAGTTCCTCCTCGCCAAGCTTTCCCGCGGCACCAAGCCTCTGCAGCGTGTTGAGCTCCTGCAAGCGTATGAGGGGGGGGAAAACATGAACGTATAGATACCGTAGACGATACAGAAGGCGTATTCCAAAATAGCGAGAGATAATCGCGATTCCGAGTACGCGGGAGCTGTTGCGGGTACTGCTGCTGCAGCAGCTATTGCTGCGGCTGCGACGGCTGCGACGGCGGCAGGCACTCCCACGATTTGTATCTCGATGCAACAAACCAGCGTCCTACAACGTAGAAAACACTCGTACACAAGTACCTCGGGCCCTGCATCAGAAAACACTACTGTAGATAACCTTTTCGGATCCACGGAAGAACACCCAGTTAGCAGAAAACGGCTTAGGGCCCTGATACAGAAACCCGTAGACAGCAAATTTGGGCCCTACAGCACAAAACATTGCATGAAAAATCCGGGCCCTACAGCAGAAGAGACTCGTAAAAACACACAATGCAGCTTGGCTCCGGCAACAGAAAACACTACTCGTACAGAGACGACGATTCGTTTTGCGCTACAGCAGAAACTCTGCATAGACGATCGTTCGAGGCCTCGCATCAGAAAGCACCACTTCTTCTGCTGTGGTCTGCCTTTGAGCAGTAATTACCTCCGCAATTTCCAGGATGCTCTTTTCTTGCACGGCCGAGATACAGGGGACAAGCAGCCCCCTCTCGGTGTCCATGGCGACGCCGATGTTGTGGTCCGGGTGCAGCAAAACGGAGCTTTCGTCATCGCTCAGGCTGGCGTTGAGGGCGGGGAAAGACGTCAGGGCCATCGATGTGGCCTAAGTTCCCTCCACCCCAGAAAACAAGAGAGATGAGAGGCAAGGCGAGGCGGGCATAAACAGACGACGACCATAACGGAGTCAAAAACAATGTCGACAGCAACGACAGCGATATCAACAGCAGTAGCATCAACAGTAGCAGCAGCAGCAAAAACAACAACGCCAACGACAGCAGCAACACTACCAGCACCGAGAACATCAACGACAGCACCATGATCAAACACCAATACCAACAACACCACCGACAACAATAAATGTAGCAACACAACACTACCACCACAGCCACCACGAACAAACACCACAACCACCACCTGCAACAACAAACACAAGGACTACAGCAGGTAGAGTGCGGACTATTAATAGTCGGATGGCTTGACAGGATCCACCCACACACCCATCCACCCACCCACCTACCCACCTTCAAGATGAGCGGCAAGTAGCTCAGCTTGACGCCCCTTCGCTCGGCAGCGTCCTTAAGGTCGGACCTCAGCACACTCAGCCGGTCCGCGTTGACCTCGTCGCAAAACGTCATGTGCGGCACCTCCAGCGACTTCTTCATCGCCTCCATCATCGCTCTTTGGACGCCTGAAATGGGGTTCGTTTCGGTGCGGTTCGGTGAGGGTTTTGTACGGCTTGGTGTGACACAGTCTGTTGCTACACGGTACGTTTCAGTACCCCCCCCCCCCTCGCTTTACTTTCCGTCGTCAATCCTCCGCTCTCACCTCTTATCGGAACCGACACCGACTCTCTGCTCTCCCTCCTACGCACTGTCGACGCCTTCACTGCCCCTCCCTTCTCATCCACCTCGGCCACCGAGTCTTTCAACCCCGGCGTCATCGCTGCCGCCGCCGCTGTTGCACCCCTCCGCTCATCCCCACTTCCGACCACAGGAGGACGAAGAAGTGGAGGCGGGGCCAAGCTGATGTCGCTGCTGCTGCCGCTACTACTACCGCTCGGGAAGAGGGCACCTCTTCTATGCCCAGCGACTTCGGCGCTGCCGTTAACGGCTATGGCGCTGCCATCAACGGCTATGGCACTACCGTTAACGGTCGCGGCGTACGCCAGCACGTCGCTCTTTAGCACGCGCCCCCCCGCACCGGTGCCTGCGATCTCCGCGAGGGAAAGGTCGACGGACAGCTCGCGGGAGAGCCGGCGAACGGCGGGGGTGGCCAAGACCTGCCGAGGTTAAGGACAGGGGTGGGGAAGGGACGTGGGCGTTACTTTGTTGCCTCGGGCAGTGATTCATCCGTGTCCCGGATTGGAGCGATGGGACCAAGGGTCCGGGGACAGGCGCGCAGGGGGGGGGGGGATTCGTTGGTGAAACCCGACCCTAGCCGCGGTAGGCTTGGTGCAGTTGCAGTCGTGTGGCCGGCGAGTGTTGAAAAGGAAGGGTGATACTGAAACAAGAAAAACTTATTTCGATATATGGCCCTTGTGATAAATCATGGCCTCCCGAGAGTACCGACTACTCGCACACAGCCCATTGCCCACATACCCTTCAGAACTGCCCCCACCGCTGCCCCCCCGTTTCGGGTACAAATTAGTTGGAAACATATTTTGGGATAATACAAAAGTATATATGTAACACTTGGGACAAATTTATCTTTTTCAGAAGTAAGAGGGCTAACTCGTACCTCAAGACGAGGAAAACAAGGCAGCACTCGCCTGTTGTTTTCGCGACTCCTTCCCGCCCCCGCTCCCACCCCCAACCCCTCCTTGCTCCCCCACCACCTGTGCGGGAATCGGAGCCGGGGTTCGCGCCGGGGCTGAGGAAGGGGGGACGGAGAGCTTCGGCACCCCACTCTCGTCCGCCGAAGACAGTAACGCCTGGCTCGGGATTGAACTCCCATCGCTGTGGCCGTCGGCCGCTTCCTCGATGTCCACGAGAACGTCGCCCGTCTGGACAAAACGGACGCGCGCGAAACAAAGGGATTTTTGGTCACTCGACGTTTGCTACGTACAACTAAATACGTTTAGTACTGCAACAGTGTATTGTACTCTAACTCCAAGCGATTTGTCCCCGAAAATGCGGATGCAGTTCTGAACGGGTTAACGGGAGGTTTTGGCAAAACTCGACGAAAAATAAAGTTGAGCCGCCTTAGAACTGAACTCCCGTTTTTGGGGGGGAAATGAAAGGAATTAGAGAATGCTACCTACAACATGCAGTGCCTAAGAACTAAGAACTCATTTTGGATTGTTTTCCGTCTCCTGTGTCGAGAACGCGGCGGCTGGTATTATGATCGGTACCTACTGGGGAACCAAACGGAACGGAACGTTGCAGCTGTAGATGTTATGACTGTTCTGACCTGTACCATGTCGCCCTCGCTCCAGCGGATGTTGCGAACAACCCCCTCATATCGGCTGGTGATCTCCACGTTCGCCTGGCAAGGTTTGGTGTAGTATGGCGAGGAAAGAGGAGGAGGAGGAGGAGGCGGCGGCGGTGCATCAACCAAGAACCAACCCATGGCTTGAAAAAACGAAAGTCGGCTGCGCAATCGACGAAATGTGTCGACCCTCCTTGCTTTTTCAGAATATTTGTTGTTGATGCTGTTGCTGTTGTTGTTTCTGGAGCGGTAACGTCCGGTCGTGCCTTTCCTCGTACGGTAGTCTGTGCACCGTGCAACGTGCAAGCCCCTTCACAGAGCCCCCCGGACGTTCGCAGGCCGCGGACCGCCCCAAGAGTGGTGGCGATGCTGGGTTTTGCCAGGAAAATTTGCTCCGCCGCTACGAGTACCACGTATGGCGGCGTCGAAATATCTCCGACTGCTAGTATATCTACCGATACGAAATATGTCGAAATATGTTACACTTACTGCAGTTACCCCCCCCCCCCCAAAAAAAAAAATGGAAACCCACCTTGTCGCTCTGGACCTCGCAGAGCTTGTCGAACTGTCTGACGTGGTCTCCGGGGGCAACGAACCAGCGGAGAACCTCCACCTCCATGATCCCTTCGCCGATATCTGCGAATGAAGATTCCGTGCAATATGTATATAATACCCACGAACGGACAGGCAGTATGCAGTTCGTCGGTTCGTCGACTCGTCGGTTGTTTCGCTGCTGCCCACGACGACGCCGATTATACACTACCAGTATGAATGAAAGGAGTCTGAGGCTTGCGGCGCAACGCTCAAGGAATGAGATATATGAATAGCCGCCAAGAACTTTTGTCTTTAAGGGCACCGAAGGGGCCCCTAAAGGAGTGCTTTTCAGTCTTCAGTCTTCTTATCAGACGATCCGAGCAGCGCCTACTACCACGTCAGTGTTTGGCCGATGGTTGACAGTCGTCACACACTCTTGTGTTACTGTATTTGCCCATTCGCCCTGGAAGGCCTGTTGTACGAGTGAACTGTCCAGGATTTAGGGATTTAGGCTATTATTGATAGTATTAATAGTCGATACAGGAAACAGGATGACATATGTACGTATTGCTTGGAAGGCTTGTGCAGGGACAGGGAACTGGGTTTCGGAGACGGCAAGATCCGGCAATTTACAGTGGTGGGGCCTGAAAAATCGTGATTTAGACCAATCACGAGAACTAAAAAATGCAAAAATGTCAATCCCGCCGCCGAACAAAGCACGGCGGCGAGCACGCAGAAGTGCGTCACAGAGGTTAGCAAGCTCGATGGAGAGAGCTTGTTGGAACTCGTACGAGTACAACGGCAGGCTGTTGTTGCTGTGTTGTTGCTGCTGCAGCGTGCTGTTGCTGTTGTTATCGTCGCAACGAGAGTGGAACGTACGTATCATTCTGCGTCGGGGGTGGCTGATACCACCCACCACCCACCACCCCTTGGTGGGTCATCCATACCGCAACTTGCTTTTTGAAACTCGTACGAGTACAACGGAAGGCTGTTGTTGCTGTGCTGTTGCTGCTGCAGCGTGCTGCTGCTGTTGTTATCGTCGCAACGAGAGTGGAACGTACGTATCATTCTGCGTCGGGGGTGGCTGATACCACCCACCACCCACCACCCCTCGGTGGGTCATCCATACCGCAACTTGCTTTTTTCAGGGAAAAAATCCGCCAGATGATACATATATCCTTCATGCTCCCACGCATTGAGTTGATTTCAACACCTTCGATAGCCCTACACCAGATTGTTCGAATGAGCCTACTTTCATGCCGAGGTTCAAACTGTAGCGCTCGCGGTGGCCTCGCAGCAGAGGGCACATACATGACATCGGACGGGAACCAAAATTCGACAACTTGAGCAACCCCGTAGCCCGTATCGAAAAAACCTCCGCAAGACTTGGAAATCTTTCTCTCTCTTTTTTTTTCTTTTTTCCCCAGGCCCCCCTACTAAAAAAGTAAGATCCCTCGTCTTCTATTTCATTTTCAGATTTCCATCCGCCCGAACTGGATAATACGATAATACCTACCTGGTTGTACCTAACACAGCAAACCTTAACCAAGCACAAGCAAGTGAAAGCGCGGGATCTGGAAATATATATAATACGTTGCTACTGCTACGTCGTGCGAGCTGCTGCTACTTCTGCTTCTTCTGCTCCTACGTACTGCTACGTATCTACGTCTATACGAGTATTGCTACTTCTGCTTCTACTACTTCGTACCGTACTGCTACCGATATTGCTACTACTCGGTACCTGCTACTGGTATAATACCGGTACACCACCACCTGGTATATACTAAGGGCAGCAACAATGTAGACTACTACTGACTACTGCAGCTCGCGGATATCATGAACAAACTCATACCGGTATCACGACCCCGCAGTTTCTCGTTCGTCATACTCGTATACCAGGTACATATTATATGTGCAAACGTGCAAACGCAAACGTCTATACAAGCCCTCCCCCCCCTTCGGGATTGTGGCTGCCTTCAATCCCGGGGGTGTCGCAAGCGGAAAAGGGAGAACCCACAGTATCATAGGCGTTCGTTTCTCGTATATACCAGCTACGTATATACGTACTCGTTCGCAACCACCGGGCAAGAACGAAGAACGTAAAACTTCTCTGGAAAGTTCGTACATAAAAAAAGTAGACACCGGGCAAGTAACCGACCAAGAAACACCTACCTACTGCCCCAAACGAGTCGATTTACGTTTACCGACGTACTCGAATTCATGATATCGTCACGACCGGGCAGTTACGTATGTACGGTTTCCTACGTACGTACAGAAGTGTTATAACTTGTTGTATCATACCCATGATACGAGTATACGTACGGTACTGGCCTGCTGCTTCAAAAAACACAGCACCGACCACTGCTCGTTCGAGGCTCATTCGTTAATTCATTCGTACAGGATAAACAAGCAACCGGGGGTGTACTCGTACTCGTATACTCGTATGCTATCTGGCTTACCGGTCAGGCGAAAGCTCGTGAGATCCCCGCCTCCGCCTCCACCCCCACCAGATGACTCCTCGCGCCCTTCTTCCCCGAGTGCCGTGGCCGTCGACTTCCCCGCTTGAGCGAGCGAATACACACCTCCAACATTCAAACGCCCAAACTTAAGGTCCAAACTGCTGCGGAAGAACCCTCTTGAACTTGAACTTGCCGTTACTGGAACACTGCCGCCGCTTGTCCTGGTACTACTGGTCGTGTCGAAGATAGCAGATTCCGACCAGGGAGTGGGGCGTCTTTCTTCTCCTGTGGTTGGATTCAACGCCGGGCTGGCTCGCGTCGAGGTGTGGTGGAGGTGGCTTCGACTTTGAGCGATGAAGGTCGAGGCGCGACTGGAAGCCCCTCCTGGCCGTCCTCCTACCGCCGACCGCAACATGGTTTTCCCCCTGTGTGTTGTTTCTCAGTTCTGAATGTTTTTTGTTTTTTTGTTTTTGCTCAACTGAGACTGGTTGACTTTTGAAGTCGAATGTATGCTGGAAATGAGGACATAACGCGAGGGGGGGGTGGTGTGTGACTCATGTGAGTTGGCTGATAAGGGCAGGTAACATGGTAGGCGACACTGGTGCGCTGGCTGGCTAGATGGGCGTGCTTGCTGAGAAGAGATCTTCGCTCGTGGCGTCCCTAGCGTCTGCTGTCACAACAAGCACGACAACACGATGGAGACTGGTAGCCCTGCCGCCTGCCGTACGTACAATTTCCAAGTTGAATAAAACACAAAGCTTGCGTTCCCAAAAGATTCAGCGCTCGGAGGCGCGAGCGACATCACTTCCAACGAACACGCACCAAGGCCCACTCATGCTTCCGAGCCCCTCTCACCTTCGAGTGTGCTGCTGCTGTGTCCCACCAAGAGAAGGTGACGATGTGCTGGCAGTAGTGGCCTTGCTCTTCAAAATTGAATCTACCAAAAACCATGGACACATACCCCGTCTCATCAAGGCCAAAAATGCGGCGTAACCTCGTACATTTTGAGACCCAAAGTCTGGGCTGGGCAGTCTTGAAGTCAACAACCAACAAACCTGCAGAGCGAGAGTCCGTGTTCTGCTAAGCTGCGACCTACCAGACTGCACTGCAAGCGCCAGAGAGCGCACGGGCATCCCAAGGAGATTATCAGGGATTTGCAGTTGGCTGTCTTCGTGCCTGAATTCATGCTCCCAGCCGCTGCTAGCCTATAATTTATCTTGGGCGCTGATTGCGTTACGAGCTTTGTGTACAGCAGGCCTTGTACGTACAGGTTGTAATCTCGACATCGCACCAGGTGAGCTTCGCTGTTCGTGACCTCCTGAGAAAACAACCAACCCTTCTGGCGCATGCTGCTTGTTCTACATGTAGTTCCGCCCCGGTTCTCTACGCACGGCCCGGCGGGATGCAGGACAGCACTCCCTCGCCATCTCGACCGGTATTCCCGATTGCGTTGTTTTTTGTACTTGGCTATTTTTTTGTCGTTGTTTTTTTTTTTTTCAGCAAGAAGCACACCCACTATTAATACGAGTACTCGTACACCGCTGCAGATATCTGATTGATCTGCGATGAGACCCGTTTTGGGGCCGTTGCCCGAGGCACGGAGGCATACCTCTCTTCGCTCGACCTTACATACTCTCTGCTGTGGTGTAGACCAATGTCGTATCATACGAGTTGGCTGGAGTCTATGCGGTACTGCTGTACCGACGAGCATGCTGTCGCAAGTCGTAATGGAGGCCTGTGCTGCTGCTGTGTACCAGGTAGAGTTGTAACCCGGCTGGGCGAGAACCGGGTACCCGGTGCCGGGTACCCGGCCCGGCCGGGACCGGAACCGGACCGGTCCAAGTCTGCGACCCGGCGGGTATCTGTGCCCCGGGTACCCGGGTACCCGGGTACCCGTTTCTACGATATACGGAGCCCCTCAAAACGTACGGAGCCCCTGAAAACTTGCTGCTCACGGGCCGGGTACCCGGTCCAGAATTCTGAGGCCGGGTCACAACTCTAGTACCAGGTAGGCTATGACTCAGTCGGTGGTTGGAGTTTGTCGAAAGTCGGCTGTCCAAAGTCTAAACGTAAAAACTCCTTCAAGTGTGAGTTCGTTCTGGGTTTAAATGTAAGCACCGTTTGGTATCCATATTAATTTATATTTATACGGTTCTTACATTTCCGTCCATAATGTATATCATCGGCCGGCCTGGGATATGTTCATGTGCGAGAACATGCTCTTACGCACGAGTGCTCGTACGAAGTGTACTGGGGTGCGTGGGTGGGTGGGTGGGTGGGTGGAATCTCTTCTTGTTATTTCTTGCCAAGAAGCGAGGCATACGAGTACATATATACCAAGAGTGCACCCCGAAAGGCAGAAACTACTCCTGGGTGAGGCCTCCCCTCAAGGTGGGGTTTTAGGGGATATTTTTCAACCTTTCTTGATCTCCGTGTTCGTCTTCCTGGTATTATTGCATTGCCCACAAAAACATGTTGGGCCAATCCTTCAATCAATCCTACTCCTGGAAGCACCTCTACTACTGATTTTTTCCTGTGTGCGATTTATTGTAAATCTGACCCAGCTCTGGCTGTTGGTCTAGATCTGATCCGCAGCAATTAGGGGCTCCTTGGTGCAACCGCGTCAGTGTGGCAAAGCGACAACTATTTTCGTGCCATTCTTCAAGGACGGCTTTTGTCGCTGAGGTTTGGAAATGTGGTCCCAGGCGATTGCTTTTTCGGTTTCTTGTACTGCTGTTGCAGCCAAGCATGTTTTTTACTGCTGTAGAGAGTAGAGACGTACTTCGTACTGCTGCATCTATGTATGTGCTCGTACATTATGTATTTTACCAGTATACCAGTTTTCTTCGTTTTTCGTAGTAGAGCTTGGTAGAGCCCTCCAGTTGGTAGGTGGAAACTTCTGGGAATACCCCCCATAAGAAAGCAAGGGCAAACGAAGCAGGCTCCGCTTGGCACACTTCTCCGGGGCCTGACCCCACCCAGACGTAATCCCATCCACAAGGTGCAGAAATAAAATAAGCTCTTCGCAGGAGCCGCGGGAGGCCCACCAGGTACCTTGATCCCACCGGTCGTCCTTTCACTCCGATAGCTTAACACCTTCGCATTTGGCGTTGGCGACGAGACTCGAACTCACGCAAGCAATGCCGCTCAGTAGGTAACACCTTCGCATTGTCATCCTCCTCCCCCACTACCTCCTTTTTTGTGTAAGTAGGGTACTGCTGTGACAACTCGGAACCCTTTTCTGTTCTCATTCATTCCTCGTATCTACCTTGACCGCCGCAGACGGGCGCTCTTGCCTCGGCATCGGCAGCGGCCTCACGTGGATTCAAGGACTGACGGCTCCGAGGACAGCACCAACCGCTATGGCGATGTCGATGCCTCTCCGGCGCGCTTCGACTAGCACCGCAAGGTGTTCACATTATCCCTTTCCGGCTTTTGCCACGAGAAGGAGGGCTCCCGCCGCCGCCGCCGCCGCGCTCTCACCTCAGAGCGCCTCCAACTACTCGACCGTCGCCGACGGCGCCGTTACCGGCGTGGCTGCCGGTGTTGATGGCGCCGGTGCGAGCGGCGGCAGGGCGAGGTTGGTCGGCGGCGTGCGTTCTTTGTTTCATGACTCTTTGGTGTCGTCGTCGGCCGCGGTAAAGGACGAGATTGGGGGCGGTGGCGGCACGCGGTACGCAGAGGGTCCGTGCACGCGGATGAATTTGTTCACGGCCGTCAACGCCGGTCTTCGCACGGCCATGGAGACCGACCCCACCGCGGTGAGCCGCAAGTCTTCTTTGTACCAGTTGCTTTAGTGCAGAGTACATGCAGGGCTTATAGTGAAATGTTTTGGGGAGCCGACTTGCCGGGCAGGGCGGACGTCAGTTTTGTTTGTTAAAGTTGCGGGTTTTAAAAGTTTAACACGCTTGTTGCAGGTTGTTTAGGCCACAGCCGGGAGGGATGCGCGGGTGGCGAGGGCCCGGTGAGCATCTAGGCGTGCGCTCCGTCCGACATGCTAAATCGTGTGCAAATCACCCCGCCTTGTCACTCAAAGAACGCTCTCTGGCGCGGCGTGGCATGGGGAGCAAGAGAGGAGGCGCCGGAGGCAGTCGGGCCTACTTTGTTACGTGCCGAGCTCTTCTTTCTTTGCTTGTGTGAGCAATCTTCTAGAACTCGTTCCATCGCCTATGTTTAGATGGACGTCCTGCCCTCAACGTTCGGAGGTCAACTGATCTCTGCGGTTACATAGTGGGTGCCTTTTTGTTTTGCCGGGTTCTCGTCCTGAGGTTCGGCGTGCTAGGCTGCCGATGCCCGTAGGGCGTTTTACGTTTAGGGGTTGCTTTGGTCGCCAAGCGGTTACCTTTAAAATAGAAAATTCGCTCGCGCTTTTTCGCCGCAGATAACTTTCGGGGAAGACGTGGCATTTGGAGGTGTGTTCCGGTGCACCGTCGGCCTCAGGGAGCAGTTCGGGGCTGACCGCGTCTTCAACAGCCCGATAACCGAACAAGGGATCGCTGGCTTTGCGATCGGCTACGCTTCCATGGGCAGAACCGCCATCGCCGAGATGCAGGTTGATTCCACGCCCCCAGCCGCTGCTTCGTTGGTTCCTCGTGTTGAAAGCCTAGCACTATTAATAGTCTAAGTTTTTAAAACATACTAAGTACCAGGTACGGTAGGGGAATTACATTACCAGGCGTTTTCCGTCCGAGACTGTTTCGCACAGACTGACGCGGCGCCTCCCATTTTCTCAAGCACACCGTGTTCTGCTTTGTCTGAGAAATGGCGCCTTGGTTGTACCCTTTCACGAGTCACGAGGCTGTTACACACGCAAACGACGTATCACGCAGCTTCCAAAGCTAAGTATAGGACCAATTTTTCACTTGGTCGAACTCACAGATCACGTGCAACACGTATTATTAATAGTACGAAATTAATTAGAAGCAAATGCCACTCCCCTTCTTCGACAGGAAAACCATCTTGAAAAAGCTTTGTAGCTGTGCCCGCGTTAAGGCGACTGACCTTTTTTGTTATTTTACCGTCTTGCCGTCCCATTGCTACTGCCTGTGCCGCTTCGTTTTAACTATCTTTCGAGCTTCCCGGCGGTCAAGCCATACCATCCCCCTTTCTTGGCAGACCACGTCACTGTTGTACCCTGTTGGTCGTCGCGTGCACCCTCTCCCCTCCCCGCTGCATGTTTTTCGTCGTTCTGATCCTCCCCGACGCTGTTCGGTCCCAGTTCGCCGACTACATATTTCCGGCCTTCGACCAGGTCAGAGCAAAAGCGAGGGAGAACGTTCAGTTGCAATAGGTCGCGTAACTTGTAAGAGCAGCATGGGTGTTCGCTCTTCCCCTTCCTTTTTGCATGACCGTGACACCTTAGATTACGCGTCAGGGGTATCTTCTGGGGATGGGAACGTCGTTTTGTTTTGTTTTCGACCGCGTTATAGCGGAACGATCTGCGGCGGTTTTCGATAAGGCGGCGGTATATTCCGGACAGCGGAACCTCACTAATGTAGATGAAGGCTACGGGTAGGTAACAGCTAGGGGCTCTTTTCGGCGGCCTAGAGTAACCTATAATCGGCACTGTGATGAAAAGGAGGGTAACCCCCCTCTACCGCAACCTTGTTTGTCACGCTGTGCGTGGTTTCAAAGCGTAGCTCAGGTCGTTGCGGCAAGCTTGTCGAGTGCGAGCCATAAAACATTGCTGATCTTCATGAGCCCGCGGTGTCCTTCTTGCGTCCGCCCTCGCCCCCGTGGCCTCGGCAGATCGTGAACGAAGCTGCAAAATTCAGGTACCGTTCGGGGGATCAGTTCAACTGCGGCGGGCTTACTATCCGCGCTCCGTGTGGGGCGGTGGGACACGGGGGGCATTACCACTCTCAATCTCCCGAGAGCTACTTCGCGCACACGCCGGGACTAAAGGTGGGAAATTCGTCTGGTTCCTCTCTCAATTTCCGAGCAAAGCCGAACGCTGTGGTCGCAGATCGTGTTTGTGTATGTTTTTTTTTCATTGTGATCTGGGCTTAAGCGCTGCGCCCCGGTGACCGTTTTTCAAACACTATTCACACTTTTTTTTTTTTCTTACGGGATTTGTTTTTGTAGGTGAATCGAGTAGGAACTAGCAAGCGATACTCGTCCGCGTCACTGTTAGTAGTGGCGCCTCCTGCGGTTGGGCGTTGGTTCGTATACACGTAAGAAGAGGCGCTGGTCGAGATCAATGCTTTCAGAATTCCCCGTCGGCTTCCGGAGCACGGTCTCGGCATTCCGCTGACACCATTCAGCTGCACTGTACCGCAAAACAGGAGGATAAGTTGACGTCATAACCTACTGAGCACAAACTGAACAACGTTTGAACGGACCACAAAGAAGCTGAGAGCACCCTCACGCGAAAAAGCATGCCACACATTCCAAATATACGCAAAAGGCCAGCGCTCAACGTACTCGCGTACCGCCGATGGCTCCCGATTATAATGACGCGCACGCGGGTTTTCCGACGACCTAGACTGTGATGCGCCCTGCTCGGCCACGCAATCGTGGGTGCTCAGGTTGTAATGCCGAGGAATGCGGCGGAGGCGAAGGGGCTGCTGCTTGCGTCCGTTCGAGAACCGGATCCGGTCATCTTCCTAGAGCCCAAAGTGCTGTACCGGACAAGTGTCGAGGACGTACCCGACGGCGACTACGAAGTGCCGCTGGGGACGGCGGACGTCATGCGTACGGGCACTGATGTGACCCTGGTGAGAACAACACTCTCGAAAGTGTACCCTTTCGGGGTGCGGCTCGCGGCGTGCTTCCGAATGCTGACAAGTGTTTGTTTTGCGCTCACTTCGGTGATCGACCAGTGCTCTTCCCCGCAAACAGCACCCCTCGGATATTTCGGGTAGTTAGTGTGACGGTAGTATTTCCCGACGTGTTTGAACGAGCTTCGCGGGTTGCGAACGAGCACACAAGGAAGCGTAGCTGAGGGAGCCACGGATGAGAAAGCGGTGTGCATCCAAGGGTATGTCCCTCGCACCTATGGCCGCGCGGGAGAGAGAGAGAGAGAGAGAGAGAGAGAGAGAGAGAGAAGGCTCTTGCCACGACATCCATCGACTCTTCTCCGTATCCCATTTCATTCCCCCACATACTGCGTACGACGGCAGAGTTTGTGAAGCACCTAACTTCACGCGCTGGGTCTAACGCCATCGGGTACGCCCAAGCGGTACATCCTTCATGTATAGTCATCGTTGACACCTTACTGGCACTTGTAGATCGTAAGCAAGACATGGTGTGATTGCCGGCGTCAAACGTTGGATTCACGCCCGGAGATATGCCTAACATGAGGATAAATGACACGAATAGCGCGTGGGACAGCGCGAGTGATCCCGCCGCACCCCGCAAGCCTTGGCACTAACTTGATGCCTTCCGTTTGTTCCCTGTCCCGGGATCTAGGTCGGGTGGGGGGCACAACTGCAAGTTATGTCGGCAGCATGCGATGAAGCAAGCAAGGAGGGCATCGAGTGCGAGCTTATCGACCTCAGGTAAAGTCGCTGTCGATGACGCAAAGGCGCTGCAGCAGGCATCACGAAAACAAAGAAACAAAAACAACAGGAAACAAACTGTCTTGAACGCGTTGTTTTTACCGCTTCCTTGACCGGATTTACACAACTCTTTTCTTGCGTCAGCATCGCCGGGTACCCCTCATAATTTTCTTGCGACAGTGTCCATCCCCGGCAATTGTATCAAACCGCTTTTGCGGGCACTGATGCGCGCAGGGTAACTTTGGACCATCCTACACTGACCCGAGTTGTTACCTGTTGGAACAACCGCGCCGGTTCGGGCACAGAGGAAGCACGGCAAAGGGTGTCGTAGAAGGTTGGGGGCACACCGAACAACTCCGTTCCTGTGCGCACCAACGCACTCTGCGCTACGCCACATTCGCCAAACCTTTCACATACCGGACCCATCACGATCGGTGTAGATAATCTAGATACTACCCCTGCCGTTATGAGTTGTTGTGCAGGATCTGAACTGAAAACATCAAACCCAAGAAAGACATGCTACTTAGATCATGCGAGTTTTACGTCCCCCACCCGGCCACGTGAGCCACTGCAAATCACACAGATCATAAGTAAATCTGCCCTGGAATATCTGAATCGTGAAGTAGAAGTCGACGATTTTGCCCGAATGTAAAACCTTCGTATGTACTATTTTGCGCTGGTCGTTGCGCTCGCCAAGGACGATTCTCCCGTGGGATTTCGACACGGTCAGCCGCTCCGTGGCGAAGACGGGCAGGCTAGTGGTGTCTCACGAGGCGCCGAAAACAGGAGGTTTTGCCGCCGAGATAGCGGCTGATATTCAGGTGAGCTGCGTTCGTCGTTCCATTCGGTGCCTGGTGGCGTTGGGATCAGGTGAAGCAGGCAATGCTTTTTGTTCCTTACTTAGTCGGAGAATGGCCCGGGCGTCGTATGTTTGACCCCCCCCCTCTTCCCCCTCCCTCCTCTGTCCCCCCCTTCCAGCCGCCCCCTTCCCCCCTCCCCCCTAAACCGTCTACAGACGCGATTTCACTTTATCCGTTCAATGCTTCTCTTTCTTACTTGGTTTGGTAGGCAGTGTGCACTAGCACATGACCACTTTCGAAGCCGCAGTTTAGTTGCGTTTCATGGACGCGGCCGAGTTTTTTTTTTTCTGGGCTTTGTTCTCGCCGCCAAGGCCGTCCCCGGCACTCCCCGACACACGCGAGTTACCCTTGTTAGCCATACCTACGTTTAGATGCCTGAGTTGGGCGTAGAGCACAACGCAGTTTTATGAAAGGGCGCCAATTGCACGAAGGATACACCAACGTGCGCAGCCTGATGGAATTTAGGAGGGTTGTACGGCGCATGCGTGCCGATAGTTCATTTTTCAGGTTACTTATCCAAGTATTGGAAGTTGGTAGTGGACATCGCGGGTCTGTTTATTGTAGCGCACGATGGACGGTGACAAATAACACGTACGATGGAAAACTGAGAGGGCGAAATTGAAAAAAAGAGCGCCTCGCGGTGCCGATCGACTGAGAAAGGCCACCCAAGTTCAGCTTCGCTCTTAAATGTCTTGCGTAGAACGTGTTGGTTTTTGCTGCGATTGCCCTTTTTTGGTGTTATGTGCTCGCGATTTCTTGTTTTTTGTGATAGCTTGGTTATGCCGGCAGAACTTGGTCTGTCTTCGATATTGCGTCCGCCATAGGGTAGCCGATAACAATGGGTCTAGGGTAACGTATTTGCTCATTGGTTCATCTCTGTCTTTTGGGTTTAGTTCGCGCAATACCTACTCGCGAGAGTTTTGTTTCGCGCTTCAAGCCGCTGACCTGCCGCCCTGTGTTGATGCACCCACAGGAGAGATGCTTTCTGCACCTTGAGGCGCCGGTGCAGCGGGTATGTGGCTACGACACCCCCTTCCCCCTCGTCTTCGAAAAGTTGTATTTGCCCAGCCGGCTCAAGGTCCTGGAGGCAATTCGCAAGGCGGTCGGCTACTGATCTTCGCCAAATCGTGTAGATGTACGTTGTAAGGAAAAGGCGCACGAATTGTGCTCTGGCGTACAGTAGATATGGCTGCATTCGGTACGATGGGTTACAGCTAGCTGTAAAAGTTCGGTAGATCCACCCCACCCCTGCAGTGCTAGAAGGGCGTGTATTTCATGCGCGTGAACAGGCGGCGCTATGAAGCCAACGTTCTTTGACCGAGGAGTACGCATTTACATATGGTAGGCATGCATGTTTATATATTAGGTTTTTCGTCCTGTATCAAGAGAGCATCACGACGGCAATAAGTCGACGTGCAGTATGGGTACGGTTTTATTGATGGAGGGCGGCACGGTGCACGTAGCCTTGAGTGCGCGCGCCACGGGCTCCGGCATTCCAGTATTGTCTCTAAATATAAGGTAGTTTCAATATGCGGTGATTTCGCATGACTCGCGTCTCACGAAACTCCGTAAGGTTGCTTCAATATACTTCAATATGCTGTGGGCAGCGAGGGGAGGTAAAAAAACGGGGATGGATCGATATCATCCCCCCCCCTAGGGTACACAAATTATTTCCAATTTTTCCCGGTACGAAGGAAATCTGGTGTTTTTCATAACCCCATCACGAACGCAATAACGGTACTTTTTTACTCCGTACGAGAACTCCATTGCATTCTGACAAAGAGAGTGACTCTTGTGGACGCCTAGGCTAGTGCTATACATACACCAGGAGGAAGCCACACTACAGTATTAAGCATTCAGATGTAAACAATACCAGTGTGCTAGACGCCGCTGCGTTTTCGTCTTTCATCCATTCGCTCGTTTATTCAATGCACGAGCTTGATGACATGCTTCCTTAGGGGCGTCGAATCAGTTTAGACTCGACGCTTGCGCATCGCTAGTTGAAGTTTAGGCGGTCAGAGACGGCGAATAGCCCGAGCGCGAAGTGCGACCAAGGAAGTCTTAACACAAAACACCGAACAATCATGACAGGGCGCATCCCATGAAAACGAAACGCACGTCGCGATTGCTCTCCGGCACATCATTGGGCGCACGCAGAGATAGGCTTCAATTTCTTGTCTCGAAAGGGCTTCTGTCAGCGATTACTAGGTGTATCTTCATCTCGATGGGTTTTTCTGAGGCGGCTCAAGCAGCGTGTGTTGAATATAACCGTGCGACTACAGTAGGATCAATAGTTTTATGTACACCGACCACAGTCAGCGGTGTTGCAGTTCGTGCCAAGGTTGTTGGGATAGGCCTCCCGCCGGTTGTAACTTCATACGTGATACGTCAGTAGACCCCTCTCGCGTGCGTGCTGTGCAGTCCTACTGCCCCGCCCCGCTTTGCTGTTAAAAAATGCAGTGCGGTATTTAGTTTCCCCCTCTGAAACATGTTTTTGGCAGTAACAGGTTATGAGCCTCGGATAAAACATGTTGGTTTCTTGCCATTCGTTTTACTGCTGTACCTGGCACGAACTACCGTAACACGAGCGCTCAGAAGGGTGTAGGCAGGTTGGCGACTAGCAGCTGGTCCGCTCACGGGATACTACCAGAGTTTACATGGATGCTGAAACATGTCATATTCAGCGCTGGATTTATCTTGGGTAGCGTGGTAGCCTGCCTTTATTCCGTGTTATGACGGCGACGGTCAAATATCAACCTCTAAATACACCGAACCGCGTGTGCTCGTGGATGAACGGTTTACGGACAGTTTCAAGGATCAACCGCACGTGGTTGAGTCACGTACCATCGCTGATTCCTTATTCCCATCTAATATAGACAGACCATGTAGGTTCAGCCGCGACATCCATACACAAAGCCGTTTCGTACACAGGACTCGAGAGATCAGCGATTTGCGATAATAGGCTGCGCACCGCCACTGTTCGCGTTTCTCATTCGCCGTTTTCCAAATCCATCCTTTCCCCTGATACATGATGACAAGTGCAAGTGCACCTGGTTCAGTACATGGCAATCGTGAGGATATGCCGTACATCGACCACCACGCGGTCGACCATGGAATTTGCCTGTGCGCGGGGTCTCAGCTCGATCCGGGTCCCTGTCTTTCGTTTTTTGTTCCCCCCAACAAAACCGACTCGGAGGAGCTTTGTCAGCAACTCAGTTCGCTCGTCAAGCTGCAAATTCTGTGGAGACAAGCGCTGCCATCTCCCAACACAGAGCTGCTCTATGGCGACACATATCTCTGTTACGTCCCCCACAGTACAATTCGTGGCCTATTATCATATTATCAACATTACTTGCTACGCGATACAAGAGCTGGCTCCGCAAAAACAAACCTCGAACCCACGTCTCAGTTGCAGCCTATTTACGCTGTAACACCAACGTCGACTCCTCCGTTCTCTCCCCCTTCCCCTGACCAAGCCGACTATCTTCTTCGAAACCCCCCGCTTTTCCCTCCCGGCTTTTTCATCCCTAGCCCGAACTTGACAGAAGTGCGTTTTTCCGCGGGGGCGATGCCCGGAGCTTCCCCCCCCTGCTGTCCTGTGCCGTCTGGATTTCGCGGCCTGCAAACAAAATGAATGGACCACGTTAAGAAGCAGGGGTCGCTCGTTGGGTTATAATCGTAAATATCCTAGGAATTCTTCTTGTCGTACAGATCCTGTTATTAATAGATACATGGTAGGAAAGCCTGCGTACTCTCGGCGTGTCGGAAGCTGCGCGAGCCAAGCGCGCGGTTCATATGCTACGTCACAACGCTCACGGGATGACGACAGGATAAGAAAAATCATTGACGCTGCGTACTGCAGACAAGCTCCGAGAGTCTGGGAAGCCTTTCTGAACTCTATTAAGCGAGACCTATGAAAACCAGGAGTTCTACGGCGAGGCTGCCGCCGGCACTTCACATCGGGTGCCAAAGGCGACAACCTCTTGAAGGTAATCGAGGGCGCTCATTTCCGACCCACCGCGCCTCGGCGTAATAGAAAAGCGTCGGACAGCGAACACAAACGCCAAGGCCAAGGGCATGTTTAGATTGCAACCATCAATATCTAGACAAGTCAAAACATGCACTCAATACATTGTGCAAAAACGGGAGGGGAGAAAGACGGGGGTGTGCGCGAGGGCACGGGGGGAGGGGTGCTGCTCACGGTGGCGGTGGTGCTCCAGCTGACGCGCCGCTCCCGATTGCCGCCTTCGTAGCCTCTAACCGCCTCTGCATCTCCTCCCATTCCTTCTTCTGTTCCTTGTCGCGGTTGAAAGTCTTCCCTCGTCTCGCTTTCTCCGCCTCCGCCGCCTCTTTCAATCGCTAAAAACCGCAAGAATGAAAAAATAACGGCATCGACATACAGTTAACGCATGAGGGTCGCGGCTTCTCACCTCCTCGGAACGGTATCGTAGTCTTGACCAAGAAAATCTGCTCGTCCGAAAATATTTTCGTCAGAAGCTTGACCTTGCGGATGTTTCAAACCCGCAGATCATGCTTGCCGTAGTAATACAAGGGGTAACCGACCGCATACTAGGCGACGGCATTATGGAGACAACCGATCTTACCACAACCGCAGGTGCTCAGAGTGGCAGGCAGCGAAAAAACAGAACTCCGTAATTTTCAATCGGGGGTACCTGCGCGCTTTCGCCGGGATCCACTGTCGCCACAGACAGATAAAACAACATACAACAAATAGCGAGGAGTCACTTCGGTCCGCCCACCTTGACGTGGTGGTGGTCGTATGAGCTCAGATGGTTGCTCATCTCGCCGACGTTCTTGTATTGTTTGTTGCAGATGTCACAGAAGAACTCCTTGTTCATCTCCTGCGGGTCCGGCCACGAGCACAAACAATCAATTTAGAGCTGGGTTTTCGACATAGAAGCGCGCGGCGTGCGTAAGGAGGGACTGGTGGGTCTTGGGGTGCCTGCAGCTGCATGGTGAAGGGTGGACCCTCACGGTCAGGCCATTGTAGAAGTACACAAGGCATTGCCGACCAATGTCGCCTAGTGCTCGCCGTCTCGATCAGATAGCTGCTAGTGATTCATTCCACAAACATCGCGAGATGGAGTCGCCACCAGTTTCACGCCGATCAGACAGTCGTTTTGATCACGTCCGCGTCTCCAGAGAAACACGCCTGGTAGCGGCGCACCAAAATACTCGAAGCTTGTCAAGCAGCAACGCGACCTCGCATCCAAAGCCGTGTTTTCCGCTCAAGGCGGCGATAAAACGTACCTGCACTTGCTCCTTGATGGTCTCCTCGCGCACCGCCTTCTCGAGCCTCTTGGTCTTCATCTCCACCGTCTCCACCACTTCGGAGTCCAGCTTCTTGCGCTCTCTCGCCGCCTCATCCGTAAACCTACGGCGCAAGGAAACGTTTAAAGTGTGTACAATGCCAGGACAATCACCGTAGATGGCGGTCGCCCTACCCTGCCGTGGCAAAACGAACTCCAAACCGACACGCTTATATCAAACCGAGTTGCACAAAGGCCGTGCAAACAAACCTCTGCGGACAATCTAGCCCGCGTAAAAAACTGCGACCCCAGGGAAATATGCACACATCGGCCAAATCACGATCTAGATCGCCCTATATATATAGATCGTATATTCGTCGTCATGATATATTGTTCGAGATCCTCGTCATATGAGACAGATTCCGCCCGATAAACATGTGCGCAAGAGCTGTGCCATACAGATAGATCCCACGCGGCAGATATTGATACACCATCAAATCGTGCACACCACATAAATCAGGGATCTGTTAGGTGGGGCGGTCTTTCATCATCGAAGCTTGTACAACCATATAACCTTACTTCCACCTGTACCCGGTTATCTGCAAATATCCTATAAACCACGTACTGCGCAACACGTGCGTACAATTAACCAAATATCCTACTACCTACGCAACACGTACGCACGTAATGTCTCCAACTGGTCCGTACCACGTAGCAACAAGTACGTATTACTTCAACTGATCCGTAACTATTTACGTACGCGCATGAGTACGTAATGTAGTTTAACCTACATATATATACCTGGTATACCATACCTGGTACGCACGTTACTCTACGAGCTATTATACGATTCATATTCATACCATTCCAACACGCCCTCTCAATAGAGCGGTAAAGTATTTCAGAAACCGCCATACTCTACATGCCACATTTATTTGTGAGGAGTATTCTCGTCTCAAACTCCACGGGAGGATGCCAGGGGTACGCGTGATAGGAAAGATAATGCAACTGAAAAACCAAACAAATCAGAAAAACATGTCAACGTTGTCATTCATACCAGGTAGCAATCAGTCCATATATTGAGTAGTCCTGATTCTGATGAAAGATCGTACCACATGGTGAACAAAACAAAAAAAAACACATCTGTTACCGCCCCTCTAGTTGCATTCAAAATACACCAAGCATGCTGTTTTTCTGAGTAAAAAAAAACACGGCTCTTTCTACAGCAATAGAGAAAAGAGCTTCTCTTGTAAATCCTTTTCCACCTCGTTACGTCTGGATTCTGTGTTTTATCAGGGTTTCTGCTTGTTTTCTTCAGATGATCTAAGTACGTGGGTGCGCCAGACAAGTGGTCTGTAATGACCCAAGCTTGGACTATGTTGTCCAACACTACGTCCTAAAACAAACTGTGCATTAATTCGATGCTGGCTACATCGTATTGGCTACAGTACGACGCAGTCAGTATCGAATTTGATGCACAGTTTGCTTAAGGATGCAGTGTGGGAAACCGTAATCCAAGCTTGGGTCATCACAGACCACTTGTCTGGTGCACACACGTACTTGGACCATCTGAACGAAACAATCAGGACTCTGGATAAAACACAGAATCCTGACGTAACGGGGTGGATAAGGAGTTACACAATAATCTCTTTTCTCTATCGCTGTAGAAAGAGTCATCATGCTTTTGGCACTCGATCAAATACTGCATTTGGTTTATTTTGAACACAAATACGTGAGGGGCGGTAACAGTTTAAGCATTCTGAGTGCTCTTCACAATGTGGTATTATCTTTCATCAGGATCAGGACTAACTCAATGCGTGCGCTGATTGCTACGAACGACGACATCGGCATGGTTTTCCTTATAGGTAGCAGTCGCTCTCTTACCCGGTCCGGTTTGTTTGTTGGTTCAGTTGCATTATCTTACTGCTATCACGCACACCCCTGGTATTCAACCGAGGAGTTTGAGACGAGGATAGAGTATGGCGATTTCTGAATTATTTTGCTGCCCTATCGAGAGGGCGTCTTGGAATTGTATGACTCATAGCTCGTATGCAGAGTAACATACATGTTGTACGAATCGTCGATAATGCCTTTTTGATAAATTGCAGTTTCATGTGTGTAATTAATTCAATTTGCGTATACGTTTTCGTACTTACTTACGGAGCAAGTCCTTGATAGCTGAATACCTTGAACCCGTGTTTCGTACCTATTACTCGCTCCTTTATAGACCTACGCATAACTCTCGCATGCTGTATATATACATGGAACTGACTGTAACTTATCGGCAACAAAACCAATCTCGACGAAACGTGTATACAATATGGCACCAGGTATCCAGTACTGCTGATGTTGTCAATTTGTATGACGACAACTGCTGTATGACGGCATGTACACTTGTGCTGTACAGCGGTAGTTGTATGCTACTCTACGAGGTATGCACGATTCATATAATTCCAACACCATCTGCTCCGAAATATTAACAAATGAAGAAGGAGGTATGTCTCTGATGGGAAGAAAGGTGCAAAGGTCCGGTAGCGATTCCGATACCCACAACCACGAAATTGTTTTGCATGATATTCTTTCCCCCCCGGTCACCACAACCACAAAAAAACGACACCCCAGAAACCACCACCGCCACCTCGACAGACGTCCGTCTCGAGTCGGAACGCACGCTTACTTGTCGTCTTCCGCCGATTTTCCCAGGCCCAGTGAGGCCACTTGAGACCTCAGCACGACGGGTACGGTGATGCCGTCGCCCTTTGCGCCCAAACCCTGCCCCACCTTCCAGCCCATGTTGGTCAGCAGCCGGAACCCTCGGTTTTCCGCCCCGATTGGCTGCGAACACGATAACAGCAGCGCGTGGTTTTCGACTAGAGGGGTAAAACAAGCGCGTACGGGGGACGAGCAGCTGGCGAACGCCGTACACACAGCAAACAGCTCCTCTTCGAAGCCGGTTTGTACGTTATACAGGTGTGTCTAAATGGTGCCGCAAGAGAGGCGGACTAATACCGGGGAAGGCGGGTGCAGGGGGGGGGGGGGGGAATCCACGGGGCCGAAAACGCCCGAAAAAATGAGTACTGGCACACAGAATAACCAGAGCTTGGGCGGTAGAAGGCAACTCAAGCTGATGCCTGGAGCTATATATGTTCTTGCTTGAACCGTTTCGCTCCGCAACCAGCTCGCCGGAAAAAAAAACGACGTCTGAATGCTTCCTCCGCGGTCGGCACTACTGTAGTACCCACGACTTGTTCTGATTCTGATATGCCTTGTCAACTCCAACACGACAAGATGGCACCAAATGCCTCGGGGTTCTGCGGGGAGAATCTCTTCAACACCAGCCCGGACCAGCAGGTAAAACAATTTGTCGCTCCTCCGTTCGAGAAGGGGCTGGCGAACGACGAGGGGCCGTTGGGGCGGAGAGCGTGGAAACGACCTAGAGATCCTACATAGACCACGATGCCATCAAAATTCGGGAAGCGTACGTACGGTTTTGTTGTGGGATCATCCAACAGCGTCTGCGAACTACAGACAGCACCCCCCCCCCGTGTTCCCTTTCGACCATGCTTCCTCCTATACGAGACACCCCCGACTTTCATCGCGGAGGCGCAGACAACCCCCGTTATCGCACGCACGAGCGAGCGAACACAATCTCAATAGCTACTTTTACCTTGTCCACGCTGGCGGCATCCAGAGATGCCGTGTCGATGTACCCCCGGGTCTCGTTCCTTTTGAAGAGGCGGGTCTTGCGGCCGGCCCTGTCCTCCTCGTCGATGTCGTCGAAGTTTGTCAGAGACAGCGCGGACTCTTTCCCTCCCGCCAAAACGACATCCTGTCACCCCCACGGTCGCCGCCGCCGCCGCCGCACAGAAACAAGGACAAAGCGGGAGTTCCATTTCATTCGACGGAACAAGACCCCCCAGCTCAAGGGAGAAAGCGAGAGAGTCGTGACGGTCACCCGGTTCCAGGCACGTCATCCGAACAAACACCCCCAGCCCCTCATCTTCGTGTTCAAATGCGTACGGTACCTCTTTTTAGTACAATACCAAACTGTGATAAAATCTTTTTAGTAAAATACCGAGGTATGACCAAAGGTAACATGCCTAACAAACACCGTAACCCCCTTCTCTTAATTCCAGGTACCTCTTTCGTCGAATCCCCAACTCTCACCAAGGGTCACGTGAGGTAGACCAACCTCCCCTCACCCTCGGCTTACCCTTTCCATATTCGACGCGTATTAGGTTCATTCAGCACGCCCAGTTCGTCGATGTTGCGTCAACTTTTGCGTACTCACGCTGGGCACTCTCCACCACGTTCTATTACACACAACGCCGTGCAAGCGAGTCACGACCGCTGCCTTCATGGCAGCTACGAAAGCCCACGCAGCCTGCAAAGCTGAGCACCGTTCGTTCGTACGAGTACTGAGAAACCAAACGGTCGAGAACCCACAGCTGACGTAAGGTAGTAATCCCGTAGTTTTCACAAGACTAAGACGACAATCTGTTCTCCAGCATAACGCACCCGATGTCTCTCTTGCACCGTCTTGAGCTCCTCCGGCTTTTCGAAGGTGGAGACGCCGCTTTCGCTGCGCGGTGTGGATCGTGTATTGTGGAACCGCAAGCATGTTTAGTCGGCAGGTGACTCGTGGGGCATCGGGTCGGCGGCGAAGGCTCTCGTTAAAAGCGAAACCGCGGCCCGTAATTTCCAGCGAAAGGACAGGAGAAGCAATCACAAGGTTGCCAGTTTTCAGGACACACCGGCGCAAGAAGAGACTTTTCGCGGACGGGCGGGACAATGCCATCCGGGAGGACAAAGGCAATCTACTTGACGTAATATGTTTACTGTTGTATAATATGTACATGTTTGTATTTCATCTTGCAGGTTCTAGTTTACATTGTATTTCAAATCGTGTTGTGGCGTTGGATGTTGAGGCGCTTGAATACAATACTCGTAACGACAGTTGTTACGCCGCTGATGTGCACGTCTTTTGACTCGTTGTGTGGCACAGGGTACAGGTATCATTATATCGTAACGAACAATAGGAGCAGCAGCAGCAGCAGTGGCGGCAGATGATCAGTATACACGAGACCATAGGTGTACACTTTATCGTGCCGTTTGGTGGGTACGCAGGATGTCCTAGTGTGACGAAAGCCAAGAGGCAAAGACAGACGGATGGGGGGGTGGGGGGGGGGGGGGGTGATCACGCCGTATGCACACCCTACCAACACGGAAAGTACGGTAAAAAAGTGAACATTTAAAACGTACTTATTACATATCCATAATTTTACAGACATTTGGGCGATTCCAGCGGCTGCCATATGGTTAAAAGGGCATTCTTCAAATTCCAATTGCACCAGTAGGAGTTTTCTGCGTACTGAATGCTGCCGTCGCAGTCCCTGTTGCATGGCGAAAAAGTGTCCAAGTTGGGACTGTGGACTGCTGTTACTGCATGCAGTACACAAGCGGTACTTCAAACGCGTACCCCACCCTGGCCATTAGCAATCAGAGCACGACGGCTAACCACGGACACACAGCAGCACAAGCTCGTCTCAGATTTCTTTCCACACTGCCACTGCTGCGCACCCGAATTCAAGCGCTCGCATGCTTGCGTCAAAAGCCGCCCGACAAAATCAGGAACCCAGCATCAGCCCAACCGACAAAAGTGAGCAAAACGTTTGTTTACCGACAACGCGAAGAGTTGGCAAAAGCCTGTCGCGGAGGGGACGCACTATTAATAATACAGACCAGGAAGCTATGCTATCTGCACTGAGGAATCGATGATGTATACGTCCGTCTTCAAATAGGTTTACAGCAGCAGTGTACCGCAGTCTAATCTGGTGTTACATATCAGTACTACGAGTACGGTATACGACATGTGCTTGGCATGATACAAGCGAAAGCGGACCGGTACTCGTAAATAAAAAGGTGAACAGCAGCAGCAGCAGAATATACGTGCAACAGCGCGGTTGTGTCGGGGGGCAAAAGGGTGGCACCTGTTGAAGTAGACCTTCGCTGTGCTCCCTGCACGGGCGTCGGCGGTTGATTCCACGGCTCTCCAGCCGTGTTGTGCAGCTGGAACATCCATGAGCACTGCTGCTGTGTACCAGGTGTCGTTCAGGTAAGCAGTTACTCGTGGCGCGGTGGTCGCCGACGCCGACGCAAAAGCAGCAGTGCTCGGTTTATGTACGTAAAAACACTGACAACCTGTGCACTTTCATGAGAACACGATGAGGAGGAACAAGGTAGACAGAGCTATCAACATTTCGGCCCACAATATCGTTCTGCATGTGAAGCCCACTCATGAAAAACCGAGGCTGCCATTACATGCTGCGGCTCGTGCTCTATCGCATCCCTGCCCACGGCCCATCGGAGGCTTGCTGCAGCATCGAGAATCGAGAGGCATGTCTATCGTACAATAATGTTCATTTTTGGTATTTATTAGGCAAAAGTAGGTGACATTCCAGTGCGAGTTGGGCTTGCCTCGCCGTGCGACAGCCTTATTTTTTAGCACTCATCGTGCCAGAACACCGCGACAAGTAAACGTGGGCCGATCGGATCGAAGTCAGGCTCACCTGGTAGGCCACAGAGCGAGCTATAGGACATGAGGATGCACGCAACTCAAGCACTATACAAGACGTCCCCAAATCCCTTTTTCCATAAGCCATCTTACTCTCTGCAACACCACCGAATCGGCACTTTGTTGTGTGAGTGACGAGTGACACCTTCTCTACTACACCGCTCGCTGGGCGCTCGCTAACCCGTGGCAAACCTGTGGCTCGGTTCAATCACAGAGATCACCTCATAATCTCCTGGGGTCTGGCTCGAGCAACACCGCGCATCCGAGCTGGTGGATTACCTGCAAAACGCGCGAAAATTCTTGCGTGGACGTTTTTGCCGTCTTGCATGTTTTAGATAGAGTTGCGGCCCACACATTCCAGAGTTGATAACAACTCGACCTCGCGTGGATTGCTTTGGGTGGTTGGTGCGACACCCACAGGACGGCTGCTTCCTCGAGCTCGAGCCGAATTTCGCCAAGGATGATGGCCTCTACCGTCACCAGGGGCATCGCTCGGGCGCGCCTCCACGTGGTGAGTCTCTGCTGGCGCCTCTCGGCCATGTTTTCAGGGTTTCATCTCGATGCTTTTTTGGCGTCACCAAAGGCGCAAAACATGAAAATCGAACCTGGCTTGCCTCGCCAGCAGCTGCCATGCTGCAGTGGATACTGGTAGGATATACGTATCCCTCTTCCCCCCGGTGGCTGTAGCGGGTAACGGCTGTCGCGAGTCGCCCTGGAGGTGCTGCCGTCCACCGACCCCCTAAGGTTCGTTTCGTTCCGACGGTGGCTATCATAGCCCGCCCTCCCTCCCATTCTATCGATCTTGTTCGATGATATCATAGGTGCCAGAGGAGAGATCCACACAATATCAAACCTCTGATAACATCAGTACGACGTATCACAGCAGTACCGGCATCATACGACACATACTTGTTATACTGGTCCATAAACTCTGCATAAACTTGTGCATACTCGTCCGAGTACGAGTAGTCAGTCCGACCGCAGCATCAGGAGGCAACATCAACACGTACACACGTACACCCCAAATCGAATCTTGTTTTGAATTTGGAATATCCGATGTCGTCGTCTCTGGTGTTTGCTGTGTCCTCCCCCAATTTGAAATTTGTTTTGATTTTTAAATTGCGAAAATGTTGATGTTTTGAATGCCACAAACGATGTCATCGATGCTCGTGGACAATGCTCGCACGAGTATGATACGAGTTTACGTCTACGTGCCCTTTCTTGTGACCGAAACACAAATCGAAATCATGAATCATGATTTTGAGTTTTTAATTGTCCATGTCAAAATGCCATCGTCAAATGCATTTTTTTCTGAAGTGTCGTCTACCTGGTACGATCGATACTATTTAATGTTTTATGTATGATAGCTAATGTATGATACAAAATGTTTTCAATCATATTATATTTATACGTATAAATATGTCCAAACGGCACATCGATTCATGTTGTTGGATCTTTTGAGTTTTGGGTTTTTAATGTCAAAATGTCTCACCGCTTTTGTCGGTTGTGTCCCGTGTCCCAAGGGCAAACAGAAACGAAAATCAAAATCGATTTCGTTTTCGATACCATTCCAGCCGATGTGTCCAAACAGAAACGAATTGTGAAACACAAAATCCAGGCGAAAAACAACGGAGAGCACAACGTATGGGCCGTTCACAACTATGTACACATGCCGACACTCTACGAGCGCTCGGCACCACAGGCCACAGGCCCACCAGAGAAGCAGGCAGACGCGACGACAATTCGATCCCGGGAGGTCGTTGGGCCTCCCATGAAAGTGGTGGTCGTGTCCAACGTTGGCGCCCCGGGATCAAACTTTAAATTATACTGAGAACGAACGTCCAACCTCATTCTCGAGGGCATCATGCAGAATTCTACTCAAATTATATTCGCTTTGGCTCGAACGCCCTGAAACGAAGGCCCTAGAGCGTCGGGGCTGGTGTTGTGGTTGGCCTGCTGACTGTTTACGGGGGGCCCTGCGCGGCTGTGTTGCCGTGCTAGCTGTGGGTTGCCGTGCTTCGTGTCAAAATGTCTCGAATCGATTTGTCTGCTGCGCCCTCCCTCTCTCTCCCCTCTTTTTTTTCTTTTAGTACCGCGCTGTACATAGCCCTACATCTGACACTAAACGCAAGTGTTTTGTCCACGTAACGGGAGTGCAGTGCTAAACGTTATGCCATCCATCCTGCCACCCGCCCCCCCTCCCCAACCCCTACCCCAAAAGCGCACGGCGCAGTGGGCAACCCCGCTGGCGCAGACAGCAACCCGAGGAATAGCCTGCGAGCGGGCCGCTGACAGCAGCAGCGGGTCGTCATCGTCGTCAGCTTTGGGGCTAGGAGCGGCGGCGGCGGCGGCAGCAGCGGCAGCCATTGCCGCAGCGTGCGGCGTTTCTGTCGGCGGGGGGCAGGGTGTTGTCGCGGAGTGCCAACCGGACAATGAAAGGGTTGGCTCGGGGTCGGATGGAGGCGGGGGCGGGGGCGGCGGTGGTGGGGGGGGGATGAGCAGGGAGGACTCTCGAACGATGAACAGGGAGGACTCTCGCACCGTCAACAGGGAGGACTCGAGGTCGGCCATGTGGCCCAACAGGGATCGCCCAAGTGAGTAGGTGCAGATTATCTCTGGTGGTCCGGCCCGGCTGTGTGGTGATGGCTGATGGAGCGGGGTGGGGTGGTGGTGGGTGGTGGGCGGATGGAGGGGTAAGGGTATTAAGACCAATGGATATGGTTTCAGAGTGCGAAATGCCCAAAATTGTCAATTTAAACGCTTATAGAATATCTCGGCTCGAAACTGGAGGTGCCGACCTCAGGAAAGAGTCAACTCATTTTCCGAAAAGCATCCAGAACATGCTGTGGTTGGTAGAGGGCTCTCGATGCCAACTTTTAGAAAACAACGAAGCAGTGGCATTTGCATTTTAAAACGTTTTTTTTTTTGGGATGCATCTTGGATGCATTCGACTTTTGGAGCCTTTTGGAATGTTTTTTAGAATGCCAGCGGTCGTTCGACTGGTTGATCACTTCGTAAAATGTGAAAAGTCCCAAACCTAGACAGGTATACACAGAACCTTATCCCTTTCTGGATACCTCTCGAGGACAGAGTTAACTGTTCCTGAGGTCGATACCTTCAGTTTCGAGTTACGGGACAGGTACGGCCCTTCAAAGTGATATTTTGGATACCCGCATTCTGAAACCACACCCATTGGTCTATTTGGCCAATTCTTATGCAGTCGGATCGGTGGATCGAAAAGGGCGATTTCCGACACCGACCAAGTTGGGCTTTCTCACGCAATCGAAAAAAGAGCCTTTTTCGATCCCAACTTTTTCAATCGATCAATCCAATCCGCTCATCCAGTCGATTAAATCGAGTTTTTCGACGGGTTTGACGGGGGTCGGATTGCTCGATCGTAAAACTTGCCGGAGTCCAAGGTACGTCTGACCACCCCACGAAACACACGATCACACAACACAGCAGCCTACAACAGCTCTGGTGCTGTGTTGTGTGATCGTGTGTTTTGTGGGGTGGTGAGAGGTACCTTAGACTCCAGCAAGTTTTACGATCGAGCAATCCGACCCGTCAAACCCGTCGAAAAACTGCTGCTGCTGCTGCTGCGTTGCTGCTGCTCTGCTGCTACTCACCGCGAATCAGTGTAGTACAAAATGTTTTCCAGGGATCTTCACGGGCCATAAGCTCTTCAAATTATCACGGGTCGGGTCGGGTCGGGACAGGAGGATATCAACATCTCACGGGTCGGCCCAGGTCACCCTGACCCGACCCGACCCGACCCAACTTGACCCAACCCGACCCGCGAGGTTTGACCTGGCCCGTGAACAGCCCTGGTTTTAGCCACCCGCCAGCAGCGCCTACCGTCATTGGACGGCAGCAGTGGCAGTGCATGCTATTTATTGCATTTTTGTCAACACGGCAGTAGCTGCTGCGGTGCTCGCTTTGTCGAATCTCGCTTTGTCGAATCTCGACGAACGCCATCGCCACAACCGCGACGACGAATCGGATGTGAGGAGGACTCCCCGCGCTTCGAACTAGTGCTTTGCTTCGCGCTGCGGAAAAGGCGCTACAAAGACATGTCTGCTTGAGCGCAGCAACTGCTGAACTGAATGAAGGGTGCATACCTCCTATTTTCTTAGAACACGCGATCGTGACACGAAACAGCTTTCAACGGTTCTTTCGCCCGCCATGCTCCCCTCGTATCAAACGCTCCCAGAAATATCACAAACAAAAAACTACAAGCTCGATCAGGCTGACGATACGGAAGGCACCTACGGTAGTCACATCCCGGTCGAATACATTTGTGGATCGGACATCGACCTTTTCGACCCTTCCATCAGGGGACGACTGCGTCACGATTGGATAATGCGGTGGATAGGCCGATGTGACGGATTGATACATGTAATACTTGGATAAAGTACATTGATGTACACTTCGTACTCTGTTGTGAGTTTTACGAGTTTTACACATTAGCATAGTATTAATAGTAGTGTTGCACTCATTGTTGCATTAGTTCAGGGCTTTGGTGAGACGTGTGCGTTATAAGCGATAAACCCCTAAGGCCGTGCCTTCAACCCTGTTCCATCTGCCGGGACCGGGTGGAACGGAACGATTTTCTTCCGCGGTCGTTCGTTCCACTCCAAGACAGAACATGGAGCTTTGGGGTCCATGCAGAATCTTGGGGCTTCGCCAGCCAAATCAACACGAATAGGTGTTGACGCAAAGCACAGCATGTTCGTCCGCTTTTGGCGTCCACCTGACGATGCTACGATGCTATGCGTCCGTTCGGTCGGTCCGTTCGGTCGGACCTATTCGGTCGGACCGTTCGGTCGGGGCCATTCGGTCCTCCTCAACAAGAAAAAGGGGGTCAATACGTACGTATTCTCACTCTTGCTATATACCAGGTATAACATAAGCAAACTGTTTAACTCGGGCTGCATGGCGGTCTGTTCGGTTTCCACGACCAATCAGTACTGCTGTACGCGTAGTTCATCTGGCAAATTGTATTCCGTTCGGTTCGCTCCAATGTTCCAATGCCCTTTTGGAACGGGATCAAGACATGCCCTAAAAACGTTGAGATTTGGGCGGGTGGATCGACGAGGCTGGTGTTGCTACTGGTGTTGATGTTGGTGTTTTGTGTTTGTGGTTTTGTTGGTGTTGATGGTGGTGGTGTTGGTGTTGACGGTGTTGGCGGTGCTGGTGTTGGTGTTGTTGGTGCTGGTGTTGGTGTTGGTGTTGAGGGTGTTGGCGATGTTGTTGTTGGTGGTGTTGGCGTTGCTGTTGTTGGTGTTGGCGGTGGTGTTGTCGGTGTTGGTGCGGTGCTGCAGGGGGCCGGCGAATGGATGCACATATTATTGTTCGCATCTCGGTTGGTGTCGATAGTATTGGCGATGTTGGTGTGGGTGTTATTGGTGCTGGTGTTGGTGCTGAGGGTGTTGGTGTTGGTGGCGTCGGTAGTGCTGGTGATGATGTTGGTAGAGTTGGTGGTGGTGTGGTGTTGTAGGTGCCGGTGCGGTGCTCCAGAGGGCCGGCGAATGCATGTACACATTCTTGTTCGCATCTCGGTTGGTGTTGACGGTGTTGGCGATGCTGGTGTGGGCGTTATTAGTGCTGGTGTTGGTGGTTGAGGGTGTTGGTGATGATGTTGGTCGAGTTGGTGGCGGTGTGGTGTTGTCGGTGCCGGTGCGGTGCTGCAGGGGGCCGGCGAATGGATGTACACATTCTTGTTCGCACCTCGGTTGGTGTTGACGGTGTTGGCGATGTTGGCGTGGGTGTTATTGTTGTTGGTGTTGGTGTTGGTGTTGGCGCTAGCCCTATTGGTGATGTTGGTATAGTTGGTGATGGTGCCGTCGATATTGGTGCGGTGTTGCAGGGAGCCGGCGAATGGGTGTACATGGTCTTGTTCGCACCTCGGACTGAAGTCAGCCCCGCCCCCCCACGCGGTGGGATACACGGCCCACTCGGGGCCACCGTCTGGGGCTCCATGGGGGCCTGCGCGTTAAGCGGTGATGTGCTCAAGCAGCCACCTGTCCCTTTTCAATACGTATGTGTCCTGAATGTTTGGAGAAAATCGAGATCATCCAAATTTTATTTTTTTTACTTTTCTTTTACGCCCAAAGTCTGGAATTTTGATTTTTCGATTTTTCGATTTTTCGATTTTTTTGAATTTTATCCATTTTTTTCCCCCCTTGACCCTCGACTCACCCGCTCAGCGCCCGCGAGACAGAGTGATTAAGCTCTCGATACTTTTAACCCCTGGTGCACAGCAGTTGTAATGTTGATACGATATGAAACAGGGAACGCAAAATCTTGTCTTCGAGTTGGGGGAAACCCCGCGCGGCTGAGGGTGGTGTTTGTTCACCTTGGGAAGGCGAGCATGTCCAATCTGATTCCTCCTCCTCCCCCTCCTCCTTTTTTTTTGTGTGTGTGTGGTTTTTGGTCTGCAGAATCTGGGGGGATGAAGATTTTTTCGGGGAACGCTAACCCCGCTCTGGCCAAGGACATCGCGGCGTACCTGGGCATCAACCTGGGCAGGGTTAAGGTGAGGGGTGGGGGGGGGGAGAGAGGAGGGGGTGCGCGAGCCTTCCGTCAGCGTGCGCCATGTTGTTGTTGTTTTCGGTGTTGGTGTTGGTGTTGGTGTTGGCGTTGTTGGTGTTGGTGTTGGCGTTGATGGTGTTGGTGTTGGTGGTGTTGTTGTTGATGTTGTTGTTGTTGGTGTTGTTGTTGGTGTTGGTGTTTTTTTTTCCTTCATACATATGCCGCCCGTCCTTATGACGGATTTTTACTCGGCAGGGCCGCCACGTCCCTTGAACGTATTTAGATACAAGGCGGAAGTGCTTGCGAGCACCGCTCCGTGCTCCATGATATACTTGGTATCTTTTTTGTTCTAACGTACGTATGGATTTTGTTCGTTCTTTTTTGCTTGTCGCCGTGTGCTCGCTTCACCTCGAAACGGGCACGGATTACGTTACATCCGACTTCACTTGGTACGCTTTATCCGATACGCTCCTTGTTACGCTTCACGCGAAACGGCACCTGCTATATACACCTCACCCCCCCCCCTCTGTCGTTTTGGGTTTCGATGTGGCGTTTGGCGTTTCGTGTACAACAGGTGGACCGTTTCGCGGACGGGGAGGTGAACGTGATGGTCAAGGAGAACGTTCGCGGTAAGGACGTGTACATCATCCAGCCTACGTGCATGCCCGTCAACGAGAACCTCGTCGAGTTGCTGCTCATGGTGAGTCAGCCGTCAGTGAACCCCCCGGAGGACAGCTGTACAATGTATTGTACCTGATACATATCAAGGTACCTGGTACCTTGTATGATGTCCGAGAAATGTAGCTGGTACCTGGTACACCTACTTTGGTTTTTGAATTTCAAGGTTTGAATATTGAAATTCGATTTTTTTTCAATAAGGAATGCTGACTTTTGAATTTTGAAGTAAATGTTGACTTTTGACTTTTGGATTTTGACTGTCGACAGGCGTTTTATTTAAATTTTCGACGAGATTGAAGGGAAGGGAAAGGGAGTGGGGAGAAGGGAAGAAGTTGTCGGCATGGTTTGGCTGTTTTCTTTTAATATTCAGCCGGCGATAACCCGACAACTCGACGAAAACAAGGGGAGAGGGGGTGCGGGTGCGGGGGGGTGGGGGAGTAATTCAGCTCAATATGGCGTGTTTCGTGAAAAATGGTGCTCGCGTCTTGCTTTTGCTACTTTGTAAAGGAAGCCACCCACCCCCCCCCATCCCCTCCCCCCCGCCTCCGCCACCGTCGCCTGCTCCGCTGTTGTTGTTGCTGTCAATGGTGGTAACGTTGTTGTCATGGTTGTGGTTGTCTGCAGCAAGTTGTAGTTGTTGTTGTTGTCTTAAGTTGTTTTGTTTGTGGTCGGTAATTTTGCTGCTGCTGCTGTTGTTGTTGCTTTGCTGTTGTCGCTGCTGTTACTGTTGTCGTTGTTGTTGTTGTCGCTGTTGTCGTTGTTGTCGTTTTATTGTTGTTGTTGTCATTTTGTTGTTGTTGTTGTCGTTGTTGCTGTCGGTGGTGTTGCTGTCGCTGTTGGTGTGGTTGTCGTTAATGTTGTTGTTGTTGCTTGTTTAGGTGAGCACCATGCGTCGGTCGTCGGCAAGACGCATCACCGCGGTCATCCCGTACTATGGGTACGCGAGACAGGACCGCAAGATGACGGCGAGGGTCCCCATCTCCGCCGCCGACGTGGCCCGACTCATGGAGGCCATGGGTGAGACACAGACAACCAGACAGGCACAGACGTAGACACAGACAGACGTAGACACAGACAGTCATAGACACAGACAATCATAGGCACAAACATAGACACAAACCGTCATAGACACAGACAGACATAGACACAGGCAGGCATAGACACAGTCATAGACACAGACAGTCGTACGTAGACACAGACAGTCATAGACACAGGCAGACACACTGACGCAAACACTCGGGATTAAATAGAGAGGGAGAGGGAGACACACGGGACACAGGCAGGCGTCAAACAGGCACAGACAGAGAGGGGGAAGTGTGGGAGAGGGGCAGGGAAAGGCAGACAGACCGACAGAGGGGGAGAGAAATACGTATACTTGGTGTACTTGTTAGTATACAAAGTGTATCCTATGAAGTATGAAGAGGGGCTCAGACAGAAAGAGGGGCATATGGGGGAGAGACAGAGGGAAGAGAGAAACAGAGAAAGAAAGAGAGAGAAGATAGATAAAAAGGAAGGATCGAGACAGAGAGAGGATAGAGAGAGAGCAAAGAGCCCTGGTGCCCACCCGTTTTCGAATTCGGATCGACTAAGCGCGGTTTTTGGAACCCGGTGCACCTCAAAGCAAAGCCTTGTTCAACTTTTGTGTCTTTTTAGGGGAGGGCCACAGAGTCTCTTTTGTACACATACTCGTACCTTTTGTAACGGAGGCCACGAACCGTTCTCATCTCTGCGGTGGTTATTCCGGCGCTTCCGTGAAGATGTTTCATTGTTCTGCCGAGCCGAGGCGCAGCACCATGCGGGGAGGACCCCCCCCTGCCCTCCGTGCCTGCTACCAGTAAAACGCTGCGCTTGAGCGCGGTGGCGCACCATTTTCATGCAGGCACAGAGATACATTTTTTTTTTTGTCGGCGGAGACACTCAATCCATGCACATCGCAGCCGCAGCCGCAGCCGCAGCGGCCGCCGCCGCCGCCGCCGCCGCCGCCGCCGCCGCCGCCGCCGCCGCCGCCGCCGCCGCAGCAGCAGCAGCAGCAGCAGCCAAAGCAGCAGCAGCAGCAGCAGCAGCAGCAGCAGCAGCAGCAGCCAAAGCAGCAGCCGCAGCAGCCGAAGCAGCAGCAGCCGAAGCAGCAGCAGCCGCAGAAGCAGCCGCAGCCGCAGCCGCAGCAGCCGAAGCAGCAGCAGCAGCAGCAGCCGCAGCAGCAGCAGCAGCCGAAGCAGCAGCCGCAGCAGCAGCAGCAGCAGCAGCAGCAGAGGTGGTGTCCGCAAGTGCTTTCTCCCGGCCGTGGTATCCGCGCGAAAAAATCGAGCGCGGCACGCCATGGACATAAAAACGCCCGGGGGGGGGGGGAAGAAGAGGTATAGAGCGTGCGTGATAGCAGTAGCTTGAAGGCGCGCGAGCGGGGGAGGAGGGTTTGTACTCATTGAGGCATACTAGAGGTAACCACCCGACAGGCGAATAAAACAAGCCGCACGCCCTTTGCCGTCTGATTTTATTTTGATGGCGTTGTCGGCGGCACGACGGAATGCTTGATGCTTTTGTTTTCTGCGTGTAGCGTTAGGCTCCCGCCCGCCCCTCCCCCCCCCCACCGAATATCTCAAAGCGAAGATTGACGTAAATACGCGGGGCGTGCGTTGTAGGTAGGTGTGTGATCAGCGGGCATACTGCGGTTAGCCCCACCCCCTTAACCCCCCACCCCTCGTGGAGGCTGTCGTCTAGATGCAAGTCCGCCTCACAAGCGGTTCTTAGCAGCATGCAGCTCACCCTTAATGCGACTCGCCGAACACCTTACGGCGCTTCGCGCTTTTGGTGCTAGCAATGTCTGCCTGGTCGGTGGAAACCCAACGTGCTCCGTCCCGGCATTGTAGGGATGCGAGGGTCTATGGTCATACGACTACGGCCATGCATGACTATGAAGTACACCCCCCCCCTGTCCTCTGCAGCTCTGTCTCGAAAGGTATGCGTGGTCAATGGTCAAATGACTCAAGGCAAGCACCACATGAGTACGCCCCCCCCCCCTCCCAC
>MEHQ01001626.1:465374-477389 GCA_008828725.1 Saccharina japonica | reverse complement strand
GATACATATCAATTGCGTAAAGCACACTGTCGCCCAAATCGAATTTGTTTTTAGAATTTGGAATATCCGATGTCGTCGTGCCTCTGGTGGGTTTGCGTGTCCTGCCCCCAAAAATTTGGAAAATTTGTTATTGGATCCCTGTTTAAATTGCGAGTTGTTGAGTGGCGTTAGCATTGGATTCAGGCACGATGTCATTTCGATCAGCTAGTTGGACAATGCTCGCACGAGGATGATTACGAGTTTACGTCTACGTGCCCTTTCTTTGCCGGAACACTTTAAGGATCGAAATTTCATGGGAATTCATGATTTAGTGAAGTTATTTCAAATTGCTCCATTGTCAATATGCCATGCGTTCAAAGGATTTTTTTCTGAAGTTTGTACGTCTATTTCTGGGTACGTATTCGTTATTACTGGTTAGATGTTTTATGATATGATTTTAGGCTTGATGTTCGATCAAAGTTTTGCTAGTACATAATTATGACGTGTTATTTTAGTATAAGGAGTACGGTTCCTATAAAGGCACTTCGATTCAGGATGTTGTTGTTTATTCTTTATGAGTTTGTTGGGTGGTTTCATAATGGTCTATAGGAATCTCTCGACCGCTTTAGTCACGGTTATTGGGGTCGCTTTGTCTCTAGCTACGACGACACAGTAACGTATCGATTTAGTTTTTCGACAGAATTATCATTCCTGAGTGACGGATTGTCAATTTACGAAAACGAACTTGTCGTGAAGCACACAAGAATTTCAGGCGGAACAGGGAACACGAGTAGTTTTTTAAACAGGAGGTTCTACTTGTGGGCAGTTTGCACAGGATATGGTCAGTCATTCGATTGCCGACTTATGCTTTCATACGAGCGCGCGCCCACACAGGCCTTATTATCAGCCGCCGACAGGAGAGCAGGCATGAGAGAGAACGAAAATTTCGTATACGACGGGAGGTCTCGTTTGGGCCTTTCCCTGAAGTGTGTGTGTCGTGGTCCACCGGTATGCGGCCCCGTGATAAAACTTAAATCATACTGATGAAGCGAATCGTCCACCTCCTTACCTCCGTAGGAGATCATCACAGTAATTCTTACTCAAATATTATTCGCTTGGATGTGTCGTTAACGCCCTGATAAGAAGGCGCTAAGAGTCGTTCGGGGCTTTGGTTGTTGTGGTTGGGCTGCTGACTAGTTTATGCGGGGGCCCTTGCGCCGGCTAGTGTCCGTGCGAGATGATGGGTTGTCCACTAGTGCTTTCGTGTCAAAATGGGTCGTCGAATCGACCCTTAGTCTGCTTGCAGCCCGCCTCCTTCTCTCTCCCACCTCTTTTTTTTCTTTAAGTACCGCGCTGTACATTAGCCGCTACATGCTGAACACTAAACGCAAGTGTTTTGTCCACGAGGGGGGGTGGGGGTGGGGGGAGTGGGGCAAGTGTTCTAACGTTTATGCGCATTCCATACCTTTCCACTTGTGTTGTTTCCGAGCTCACACCTCTCTACTGGTAACTCCTGACCCCTAAGAAACCGTCAAGCCACGAGCGCAGTGGGCAACCCGCTGGCGAGCAGACAGCAACAGCGAGTAATTAAGCAAATGGCGAGCGGGCCGCTGACGCAGGCAGCGGGTCGTCATCGTCGTCAGCTTTGGGGGCTAGGAAGCCGGCGCGGCGGGCCGGGCAGCAGCGGCAGCCAATTGCTGCGGCGTGCGCACGGATTTTCTAGTGGGCGGGGGCATGGGGATTGTTGTCGTGCGAGTGCCAGACCGGACATGAAGAGTTGTTGGCTCGGGTCGGTGGCAGGCGGAGCTGGGCGGTCGGTGGTGGTGGGGAGGGATGAGGCTCAGGGGAGTTTGATCGCGAACGATGAGAACATGTTGGAGAGATCTCTCGCTATCTCTCGGTCAACAGGGTTTAAGGAATACGAGTCGTTCCTAGGTGGCCTCAATCAGGGATCGCCCAATGTGAGTAGGTGCAGAGTTACTCTGTGGGGTCGGCCGGCTGGTGTGTTGATGCGTGATGAGCACCGGGTCGGGGTGATGTTGTGGTGTGTGTGGGCGGATGGTATGGAGGTAATTAGGTATTAGGACGCAATGGTATATGGTATGTCAGAGTGCGTTAATGCCCAAAATGTTCTAATTGTTAAACGTCTTATAGAATTCTACGGCCGAAAGCTGGAGGTAGCGAATGTTATCCTCAGGAATATGTGTTCAACTCATTTCGGAAAAGTTGTTCTCCATCCGACTATGCGGTGGGTTGTATTATTTTTCGTAGATTGGGCTTCTTCGGAAGGTGGCCAATTTAGAAATATCATCGAATGCAAGTGCATTGCTATTTTAAAAGCGTTTATTATTTTTGTGTTAGATGTAAACGATCGAAGTTCTTTGGATGCAATTCGTACTTTTTGGCATTTTTTGGATGTTTTTGTGTAGAATTAGCAAGCGTCGTTGACTGGTTGAGTCACTTCGGTAAAAAATGTGAAAAGTCCAAACTTTAGACAGGTATATTACACAGAACCTTATACCTGTCTCATGATACCCTCTCGGAGACAGAGTTTATTTACTGTTCCTTGAGGTCGATTACCATTTTCAGTCGAGTGATACGGCAGGTAGCGGCCGCTTCAAAGTGATATTTGGATAACAACCGCATATCTGTAAGAGCAGCAGCACCGCAATTTGGTCTAGTTTGCTCAATTCTTATGCAGTCGGATCTGCGCTGGAAGTATCGGAAAAGGGCGATATTCAGCGCACCTGACGAAGTTTGGGCTTTTCTCAGCGCATGTGGAAAAAAAGGAGCCTTAATATTCGACTCCACTTTAATTCAATCTTGATCAATCCCAATCCGATCATCAGTCGATTTAAATACGAGTTTTTTCTTGCACGGGTTTGAAGGGGGGTCGGACTTGACTCGAACTTCACGGAATAAAACTTGCCGAAGTGACCAAGGTACTGTCTGACCACTCCCACGAAACAACACGAGTCACACAAACACAGTTCAGCCTATCAAACAAGTCGATGCTGTAGTGTGTGGATGATGTGTTGTTTTGTGTGGGTGGTGAAGAGTACATTAGAGCACTGCCAAACAAGTTTATCGATCGAGCAATGCCGACCCGTCAAACGCCGTCGAAACAAGCTGGCTGTCTGCTAGCTGCTGGCGTTGCTGCTTCGGCTCTGCTGCATCAACTCACCGGCGATACCAGTGTAAGTACAATAGTTTTCCAGGATCTTACTCGGCCATAAGCCTCCATTAATATTTATCCCGCCACGGTCATTGGGCTCGGTACGGGACTATTGGAAGTGATATCTGACATCTCACGGGTTTCGGCCATGTCACCTTCTTGGACCCACCGACATCGACCCATATCTTGACAAAGTCCGACTTTTCGCTGAGTGTTGTACTCTGCTGTTGACAGCCCTGAGTTTAGGCCCTTCGTTCTCAGCAGACGCGCTTACGTAATTGGACGGCATGCAGTGGCAGTGCCATTGACTATATTATTGTGCATTTTGCAAACCATCGTGCTATTGTAGTTCTGGCTGCGGTGCTCGGCTTTGTCGATTCGCTTTGTCGAGATATCGGACGTTAACGCCATGCTCAACACCGTGTGACGACGATGTGGAATCGGTATGTGAGGAGTTGACTCCCCGCGCTCGTCGTTATTGACTAGGTGGTTCTTTTGCTTCGCGTCTGCAGGAGAACATTTGTGCTTGCATTTTTTTTTTTAACAATGTATAGAGGATGGTATGCTTGAGTCGCACAACTTGGAATTCTGTAGAAAGGGTGCATACCTATCCTACTTGCTATTATTAGAACTCACGCGATCGTTGTACACGAAACAGCTTCACGGTTCTTCGCCACCTCTCCCGCTCAGTATCAAACGCTCCCAGAATGATATCAAAAAAAAACTACAAGCGATTTCAGGCTTGAACCAATAAATTAAGGAAAAGGCACCTACGGTAGTCAATCCGGGTTCGAATACATTTGTGGTATCGAATTCGTCCTTTTGCGATCTCTTACACGGTACGACTGCTGTTCAGCGTATTGAGATAATGGCGGTGGATAGGCGTGGTGACGTGTTGATACTTAGATACTTGATAAAGTAAGGTGGTTGTACACTCGTACTCCTGTATGTGAGTATTTACGAGTTTTACAGCATTAGCATAGTTATTTTAATATTAGTGTTCATTCTCATATGCTGCATAGTTCTAGGTCTTTGGTGAACTGTTGCGTATTAAGCGATTATTAGATCCCTTAGAGGCCGTGGTTCCTTAGAATTCCGTGTTCCATTTTCGTGCTCGGGACATGTGTTGACTGATTGTGTAACGATTGAATCGATTTTTGTCCTTCACGCGAGTTCGTTGTCGTTGGCCTATTCCGCAAGTAACGATGTATAATGTGAAGCTTGGGTCCTATTGTCTAGATGCTTGCGCGTCGCCAGCCAAGGAAGTAATCACGAATATGGTGTGTTACGCAAAGCACAGCAAGTGTTCTGATCTCCTTTTGCGTCCACTGAGATGCTACAGTGCTTTATGCGTCGTTTTCTTGTGTTTTGTACGTTCCGTATTATCTGTGTTCAGTAACGTCTTTAGGTCGGTTCCGGACGGCGTTCGGTCGGGGGCCATTCGGTCCTCCTCAAAAGAAAGAAGGGGGTCAATACGTACGATTATCTCACTCTTGCTAATATACGGCAGGTATAAATAAGCAAACTGTGTTAACTCGGGCTGCATGGCGGTCTGTTCGGTTTCCAGCCGACCAAAATCAGTACTGCTGTACGCGTAGTTCATGACTGGGCAAATGTATTCGTTCGTTCGTCCAATGTTCCAATGGCCCTTTTGGAAAACGGGATCAAGACAGTGCCTCTAAAAATCGTTGAGATTTGGGCGGGTGATCGACGAGGGGCTGTTTTTAGAGGTGTTGCTACTGTGTTGATGTTTGGTGTTTTTGTGTTTGTGGTTTTTGTTGGTGTTGATGGTGGGTGGTGTTGGGTGTGACGGTGTTGGCGTGCTGGTGTATTGGTGTTGTTGGTGCTGTGTTGGTTGTTGTGTTGAGGTGTTGGCGAATGTTGTTGTTGGTGGTGTTGCGTTGCTGCTTGTATGTGTTGGCGGTGGTGTTGGCGGTGTGGTGCGGTGCTGGCAGGGGGCCGGCGAATGGATGCACCCAATATATTGTTTCGGCCATCTCGGTTGGTGGTCGATAGTTATTGGCGATGTTGGTGTGGGTGTTATTGTGCTGGTGTTTGGTGCTGAGGGTGTTGGTGTTGGTGGGCGTCGGTAGTGCTGTGATGATGTTGGTAGACGTTGTGGTGTGTGACTGTTGTAGAGTGCCGGTGCGGTGCTCCAGAGGGGCCGGCGAATGCTATGTAACATTTCTTGTTCGGGCATCTCGTTGGGTGTGACGTGTTGGGCGATGCTGGTGGTGGGCCGTTATTAGTGGCTGGTGTTGGTGGTTGAAGGGTGTTCGGTGATGATGTTGGTGCGAGTTGGTGGCAGGTATGGTGTTGTCGGTGAGCCGGGTGCGGTGCTGCAGGGGCGGCGAATGGATGTAGCACATTCGTTGTTCGGCACCTTCGGTTGGTGTTGACGGTGTTGGGCGATGTTGAGCGTGGGTGTTTATTGTTGTTGGTGTTGGTGTTGGTGTTGGCGCTAGCCTATTGGTGATGTTGGTATAAGTTGGTGATGGTGGCCGTCGATAAATTGGTGCGAGTGATTGCAGGGCCGGCGAACTGGGTGTACCATGGTCTTGTTCGCACCTCGGACTGAAAGTCAGCCGCCCCCCGCGGTGGGATACACGGCCCACTCGGGGCCACCGTCTGGGGCTCCATGGGGGGGCCCTGCCGCGCTTAGCGGTGATGTGCTCAAGCAGCACTGTCCGCTTTTTCAATACGTATGTGTTCTTGAATGTTTGGAGACAAATCCGAGAATCAAATCGCAAAATTTATTTATTTACTTTTTCTTTTACGCCCAAGTCTGGAATTTTGATTTTCGATTTCTTCGATTTTTCGATTTTTTTTTGAATTTTTATCCAGTTTTTTTCCTTGACCCTCGACTCACCCGCTCAGCGCCCGCGAGACAGAGTTGATTAAGCTCTCGATAGTCTTTTCAAACCCCTGGTGGCACAGCAGTTGTAATGTTGAATACGATATGAAACAGGGAACGCAAATCTTGTCTCGAGTTGGGGGAGAACCCCGCGGACACGGCTGAGGTGGTATTTTGTTTCACCTTGGGAAGGCGAGGCATGTCCAATCTGATTCACTCCTCCTCCGCCTCCTCGCTTTTTTGCTGTGTGTGTGGTTTTTTTGGTCTGCAGAATCTGGGGGGAATGGAAGATTTTGTTCGGGGAACGCTAAACCCCGCTCTGGCCCAAGGACATCGCGGCGTAACCTGGGCATCAAACCTGGGCAGGGTTAAAGGTGAGGGGTGGGGGGGGGAGAGAGGAGGGGGTGCGCGAGCCCATTCGCGTCAGGCGTGGCGCGCATGGTTGTTGTTTGTTTTGCGGTGTTGGTGTTGGTGTTGGTGTTGGCGTTGTGGTGTTGGTGGTGCGTTGATGGTGTTGGTGTTGTGGTGGTTGTTGTTGGATGTGTTGTTGTTGGTGTTGTGTTTGTGTTGGTGTTTTTTTTCCTTCATACATATGCCCGCCGGGCGTCGCTTATGACGGATTTTAGCTCGGCCAGGGCCGCCACGTCCCTCTGAACGTATTTAGATACAAGGCGGAAGTGCTTGGCGAGCACCGCTCCGTGCGCTCAGCATGATATACTTGGAAGTCTTTTTTTTGTTCTAACGTACGTATGGATTTTGTTCGTTCTTTTTTGCTTGTCGCCGTGTGCTCGCTTCACGCTCGAAAGGGCACGGATTACGTTACATCCGACTTCACTTGGTACGCTTTATCCGATAAGCGCTCCTTGTTAACGCTTCACGCGAACGGCACCTGCTTATATACACCTCCACCCCCCCCGCCTCTGTCGTTTTGGGTTTCGATGTGGCGTTGGCGTTCGTGTATCTAACAGGGTGGACCCGTTTTCGCGACGGGAGGTGAACGTGGATGGTCAGGAGAACGTTCGCGGGTATGGGGGGGGACGTGTACATCATTCCAGCCTACGTGCATTGCCCGTCAAGAGACCTCGTCGAGTGTGCTGCTGCATGGTGAGTCCCAGCGCGGTCAGTGAACCCCGGAGGACAGCTGGTACAATGTATTGTACCTGATACATATCAAGGTACCTTGGTACGCTGTATTGATTGTTCCGAAGAAATGTAGCTGGTACCTGGTGACACCTACTTTGGTTTTGAATTTCAAGGTTTTTTGAATGATTGAATTCGGATTTTTTTCATAAGGAATGCTGACTTTGAATTTTGAAAGGTAAATGATTGACTTTTGACTTTTGATTTTGACGTGTCGACAGGCGTTTTAATTTAATTTCGACGAGATTGAAGGGAAGGGAAAGGAGTGGGGAGAAGGAAAGGAAGTTGTCGGAAATGGTTTGGTGTTTTTTCTTTTATATTCAGCCGGCGATAAACCCAAACTCGACGAAAGGTGGCAGGGGAGAAGGGGGTGCGGGTGGGGGGGTGGGGGAAGTAATTCAGTCAATATGGCGTGTTTCGTGGAAAAAATGGTGCTGCGCGTCTTGGCTTTTTGCTACTTTGTAAAAAGGAAGCCACCCACCCCCGCCCATCCCGCCTCCCCCCGCCTCCCGCCACCGGGTGCCTGCTCCGCTGTTGTGTGTTGATGTCAGATGGTGGTAACGTTGTTGTCAATGGTTGTGGTTGTCTGCAAGCAAGTTGTAGTTTGTTTGTTGTCGCTTAAGTTGTTTTGTTTTGTGGTCGGTAATTTTGGCTGCTGCTGGCTGTTGTTGTTGCTTTGGCTGTTGGTCGCTGGCTGTTATGTTGTCGTTGTTGTTGTTGTCGGCTTTTTGTCGTTGTTGTCGTTTTATTGTGTTGTCATTTGTTGTTGTTTTGTCTTTGTTTGCTGTCGGTGGTTTGAATGTCGCTTGTTGGTGGGTTTGTCGTGTAAGTTTGTTGTTGTTGCTTGTTAAAGGTGAGCGCAGCCATGCGATCGGTCGTCGAAAGACGCATCACCGCGGTCATCCCGTACTATGGGTACGGTCGAGACAGGACGCAGAATTGAACGGCGAGGGTCCGCCATCTCCGCCGCCGGACGTGGCCGATCATGGAGGCCATGGTGAGACGAGCAAGACAAACCAGACAGGCACAGCGTAGACACAGACAGACGTAGACACAGAGCAGTCAAGAAACAGACAATATAGCAGCACAACATAGGAACACAAACGCGTCCATACAAGACAGACATAGACACAGGCAGGCATAGAACACAGTCATAGACACAGGACAGTCTAACGTAGACACCAGACAGTCCATAGACAGCAGGCAGACACACTGACGAAACACTCGGGATTAAATAGAGAGGAGAGGGAGACACACGGGACACAGCATGGCGTCAAAGCAGGCAGCAGACAGAGAAAGGGGAAGTGTGGCGAGAGGGGGCAGGGAAAGGCAGACAGAACGGCGACAAGAGGGGAGAGAAATACGTATAACTTGGTGTACTTGTTAGTAATTAGCAAGTGTACTATGAAGTATGAAGAGGGGCCTCAGAGCAGAAAGAGCATATGGGGGAGAGAACAGGGAAGAGAGAAACAGAGAAAGAAAGAGAGAGAAGAATAGATAGAAAGGAAGGTCGAGACGTGAGAGAGGATAGACAGAGAGGCAAAGAGCCCTGGTGGCCACCCGTTTTCGAATTCGATCGACTTAAAGCGGGCGGTTTTTGGAACCGGTGGCACACTCAAAGCAAAGCCTTGTTCAACTTTTGTGTCTTTTTAGGGAGGGCCACAGAGTCTCTTTTGTTACAGCAATCTCCGTACCTTTCTGTAAGCGGAGGCCACGAAGCGCGTTCTCAACTGCTGCGGTGGTTAATTCGGCGCTTCCGGTGAAGATGTTTCCATTGTTTTGCCGAGCCGGGCGCAGCACCAGCGGGGAGGACCCCCCCGCTGCCTGCCGTGCCTGCTACCGAGTAAAACGCTGTGCGCTTGAGCGGCGGTGGCGCACCCATTTTTCGATGCATGGCAAACAGAGATACATTTTTTTTGAGTCGGCGGAGACACTCAATCCATGCACATCGCAGCCGGGCAGGCCGCAGGCCGCGGCGGCCGCGCCGCCGCCGCCGCGCCGCCGCCGGCCGCCGCCGCGCCGCCGCCGCCGGCCGCAGCAGCAGCAGGCAAGCAGGCAGCCAAGCAGCAGGGCAGCGGCAGGCAGCAGCAGCAGGCAGCAGCAGCAGCCAAAGCGCAGGCCGCAGCAGCCGAAGGCAGGCAGCAGCCAGAAGCAAGCGCAGCCGCTAGAAGCAGGCCGCAGCGCAGCGCGCAGCAGCCGAAGCAGCAGCAGCAGGCAGCACGCAGCAAGCAAGGCAGCACCGAAGCAGCAGCCGCAGCAGCAGCAAGCAGGCAGCAGCAGAGTGGTGTCCGGCAAAGTGCTTTCTGCCCCGGCCGTGTATACGCGGCGAAAAATCGAGCGGCCGGCAACGCCATGGACAAGTAAAAACCCCGGGGGGGGGGAAGAATAGGTATAGAGGCCGTGCGTGATAGCAGTAGCTTGAGGGCGGCGCGAGCGGGGGAGGAGGGTTTGTAGCTCAATTGAGGCATCTAGAGTAACCACGCCGACAGGCGAATAAAAAACAAGCGGCCACGCCTTTGCCGTTGATGTTATTTGGAATGGCGTTGTCGGCGGCAACGACGAATGGCTTGATGCTTTTGTTTTCTGCTGTGTAGGCGTTAGGCTCGCCGCCCGCCGCTCTCCCCCGCCCCCAACCGAATTATCTCAAATGGGGGAAGGCGAAGATTGACGTAAATTACGCGGGGCGTGGCGTTGTAAGGTAGGTGTGTGATCAGCGGCATACTGGGCGGTTAGGGCCCACCCCTTACCCCCACCGCCTCGTGGAGCGCTAGTCGTATAGAAGCAAGTCCGCCTCACAAGGCGGTTCTTAGCAGCATGCACATCACCCTTATGGACCTCGCCCGAACACCATTACGGCGCTTCGCGACCGTTTTTGGTGAGCAATGGTCTGCGCTGGTCGGTGGAAACCCAACGTGCTCCGTCCGCGCATTAGTAGGGATGCGAGGTACTTGATGGTCATAACGATAGCGTGCATCTGCAGACTATGAAGTACTACGGCGCCCCATGTCTCTGCGCAGCTCTTGTCTCGAAGGTATGCGTGTCAATGGTCAAATGACTCAAGCGCAAGCACGCACATGAGTACGCGCGAGCCCCCCCCGGCTCCCACTACGCTCTCCGTATCGCTCGAACGGTAGGCGCGGTCAATGGTCAAAGTATCGAGCAAGCAACAAAATGACCCCCCCCCCCCCCCCCCGCTTACCTTTTCCTTACAAAGTTGGTCCTCGTTTCTGTCCGCCGCGGTGTGCTTCGTGCGTGTAGGGGTGGACCGGGTGGTGGCGGTGGATCTACACTGCGGCCAGATTCAGGGGTTCTTCGGGCCCCGCGTTCCCGTGGACAACCTCGACGGAGGCGTTATTGGCGTCGGGTACTTCGGGGACACGGACTTGCACAACCCTGGTCCGTACTCAACCCTGTTAAAACTGTGCTCACATTTCTAGGGTCAATCTACATGGAATTAGTGTGGGGTCACTTTTGCAGTAGAAAAAGGGTGTTCAAAACATGAATACACGTATACAGCAGCAGCGCCTATATCATATTTATGGTTACGTCGTGCATTTTTTTTTGCCATCTGCGAACGGTATTATTGTTGTGTACCTCTCGGGTATGAACAGGTGCCTTTATAGTAGCGGCGGCACGGGCGTTTTTTGTTTTCTCTTTGTTTGCTGTTGTTGTGGTTTTGTGATGCTCTTGTCGCGTTTTTGTTGTTTTTATGTGTTTTTGTGTATCTCGTGTGGCTGTGCTGTTTTTTCGTGTGTTTTGTTGTGCCGCTGTGCTGCTGTATTCGTATTATTAATAGCAGTTTTTGTTGCGTTTGGTCTGCTTTTATCTGTTTTGCGTTTTGTGCTTGGAGGGATTTGTGTATTTTGTCTTCTTTGGAACATACATTTCTTGCGATGATTTTTGTCTTGTCACGTGTTTCCGTTTACTTACCTTCCTGTTCAATCGATCTACCAATCACCGATCGGCGCTTGCGCAGTGGTGGTGTCTCCCGACGCGGGCGGAGTGTACCGCGCTAAGAAGTTCAGGGAAGGGCTGGCCTACCGCTACGGCCTCGACGCAGGGCTGGCCATGATCATCAAGCAGAGGGCTAAGGCTAACGAGGTGAGAGCGTGGCGAGGGAGCCTGGAGCGGGGGAGTGCCTCGGCTGCTGCCCCTGCTGCTTCTGCGGCGTCACTACGTGAATGTTGTTGTTGTTGTTGTTGTTGTTGTTGTTGTTGGTCGTGGTGGTCTCGTCATCGCTGTGTATTAAATCCGCCTGCACCAGAGTCTTTGGCGGCATTTCACAGTAAAGCGTTGCGTATTACTGCAGCTGGAAAACAACACCCCCCCCCTCTCTCCCCTCCTTCGGCCTCCTCCAATATTCTCGTTGTGTTGTGTTTTGTTTTGCGCTGCTGCCCTGCCGCTGCCGCCCTCTGCAGGTGGACCGCATGGACCTCGTCGGCAGCGTCGTGGACTCGGACGTCATCATCGTGGACGACATGATCGACACTGCCGGTACCCTCTGCAAGGCTGCCAGCGTGCTCAAGGAGTTCGGAGGTAAGCAGGCCGCGAAGAACGCGCCATCACAAGAGTGTATTCGCCTGTTATTGGTTCGATTCCTGTTTTTTCTTTTTTTTCTTGCGTCCGTTTTTTCGGGCGGCGACGGCGGCGGAACAGCACTTTTTAGCACAAGGTTTGGAGGCACACTGTTGGAGGTGTTCGTAGTGCGCGGGGGCGGAGGTGGCGGAGGCTGGTGTCGAGTCTTGCATGCCAGGCCCAGGCGCTCCACCGCCATAGGCGTTTCTGCTTCTGGCAATCAGCGGGATAGATTTGTGATGGTCATCCAGGATCTGTATCCATGTGTGTTAACCCCTCGCCCCCCCCCCCC
>MEHQ01001626.1:436882-463038 GCA_008828725.1 Saccharina japonica | reverse complement strand
GGGGGGGGGGGGGGGGGGGGGGGGGGGGGGGGGTTGGAGATGGTGTCGGTCGTTTTTGTAGCGCTAGAAAGATTGGAGCACAGCGGAGACATGAAACCGTCCAGAAATGAAGAGCACAAGCTCCATGGCGGAAAACGATTGCCACAAAAGACATGTGGTCCGGTTGCAGCATAATGTGCTTTAGGTCAAAGGAAGGTAAAGCTTGTGTGGGGGGAAATGGACGGGGGGGTTGGGGAATGGGGGAGGTGGCGGGGAGGGGGGGGTCGTATTTTCCCCTCATTTAATGTCGGTTGGTTGGTGGTGTTGTGATTTTCGTGTTTTAGGACAAAATAGTACAAGGGGGTTTGCTCCGCGAGAATGTTGTAGCGTGGAAGAGTGAAAAAGGATGGGGGGGGGGGGGCTATACCCAGCCTACGCAGCCGCTCGCCCCCCTCTCCCTCGTCGATTGGCGCCTTGGGTGTTCGTCGCAAAAGAGGGGGGGGCGCGCGCGAATCACAAGGCCGGCCCCCGTCTCTTTTGGATTCGTGGTACGTAGTCGGTTGAAGAAAGCGAGGCTAATATATGGCGGTTTCGGGCAGCGCTCCCGCTGAATGTGGAGGCGGTGGTGGGTATAGGGGTGGAGGGGGGGGTTGGAGATTGAGCGGTTGACATACTTGGGTCCCTCCCCCTTTTTATGTTGTGGTGCGGCGTGCTCTGGCTCCCGGAGAGGGAGGGAGAGAAGACGGAGTTCAGTTGGATGACTAAGTAAGCCTGCACCGGAATCATTTTAACAATGCTCGCGTTTTCCCGGTTATTTTGGCTCCACGAATAACAATCTGTTGCCTCCTGCAGGATGGTTCAAGCACAAAGCCTCAAGTTGCGTCAGCCACGAGTGACGCATACTTTAACTACTCAAATGTCACATGTTTGATATCAGAATAACCGTAATGGTCAGCGGAAGAGGGTGGCATAGTTCGTTTTGTTCCCAGGGCTGGTGCTAGCGGTGAACCTACATCCCGATCAAGCACATGCCTCCATAAAGGACAATAATAGTAGTCAGGCGTTCCGTAGGAAGACACTTTTGTTTTCAGATTTTGTTTTCGGAACGAGTCGGTACCAAGCACTTTTAACCCCAATAAAAGTTGACCGTATACAGAAACTAAGTGATCACGAGGCAATTATTTATTTTTGGCACTTGTACCGCACAATAGTCCAAATACCAAATACCCACTCTGTTTTTAGGTGATCGATCCTGATTGGTGGACACGTTGTATGAACCCCGGCCAAGCCGTTGACGAATGTTTTAGATTTATTTTGGTTCGCCGGAAAGTTTAGATCTCACCTAAAAAACGCAACAAAGCAATCTGGCGAAACAACAATTACATATAAATCGGAAACGGGTTGGCAGAGGTTCAATAGAAAACGTGTGCCACATTCCAGGGACTAACCTCCAAAAAATGGCGTGGACATCGTCATCCCGCCATGGCGGCTCCACGGCGCCTTTGTGATAGTGCCACGGCGACTTCATGGCGCTCTGAACCCACCATGGCGGCTCGATGAAGGCGCCGTGGTGTTGCCATGGCGTCTTAAGCCCGCCATAGTGGCCCCATGGCGCCTGCATAATAGCGCCATGGCGTCTTAAGCCCGCCGTGGCGGCTCCATGGTGCCTTTATGATAGCGCCATGGTGACTCCGTGGCGCTCTGAACCCACTATGGCGGCTCCATGCAGGCGCCATGGTGTCGCCATCGCGTCTGAAGCCCGCCATGGCGGCTCCATGGAGGCGCCGTGGTGCCGCCATGGCGCCTTGAACCCGCCACGGTGCCTCCATGGCGCCTTCATGGGGGCGCCGTGGTGCCACCATGGCATCGTCATCCCGCCATGGCGGCTCCATGGCGCCTTTATGATGGCGCCATGGCGAGTCCGTGGCGCTCTGAACCCACCATGGCGGCTCCATGGAGGCACCTGTGCCAATGACGCTTTCAGCCCGCCATAGCGGCTCCATACCGACTCCATGGTGCCACCATGGCGTCTTAAGCCCGCCATGGCGGCTCCATGGCGCCTACATTATGGCGCCATGGCGACCCTGTGGCGCTCTGAACCCACCATGGCGGGCTTCAGACGCCATAGCGGTACCATGGAGTCGCCATGTCGCCATTGCGACGCCACGGCGGCTCCATGGAGCCGCCATGGTGGGTTCAGAGCGCCACGGGATCGCCATGGCGGCTCCATTAAAGGCGCCATAGTGGGTTCAGAGCGTCACGGAGTCGCCATGGCGCTATCACAAAGGCACAATGGGGCAGCCATGGCGGGCAGAACGCGCCATGGCGACACCACGGCGCCTGCATGGTGCCGCCATGGTGGGTTCAGAGCGCCATGGAGTCACCATGGTGCTATTATAAAGGCGCCATGGAGCCGCCATGGCGGGATGACGATGCCATGGCGCTATCATGAAGGCGCCATGGAGCCGCCATGGCGAACCACGGAGCCTCCATGGAGCCACCATGGTGGGTTCAGAGCGCTACGGAGTCGCCATGGCGCTATCATAAAGATGCCATGAAGTTTCCATGGCCGAATGACGATGCCATGGTGGCACCACGGCGCCCGCATGAAGGCACCACGGAGCCACCATGGCGGGCTTAAGACGCCATGGCGGCACCACAGTGCCTCCATGGAGCCGCTATGGCCGGCTGGAAGCGCCATGGCGACACCACGGCGCCTGCATGGAGCCGCCATGGTGGGTTCAGAGCGCCACGGACCCGCCATGTCGCTATAAAGGTGACATGGAGTCGCCATGGCGGGATGACGGTGCCCCCATGGAGCCGCCATGATGGGTTCAGAGCGCCACGGGGTCGCCATGGCGCCGTCATGAAGGCGCCATAGAACCGCCATGGCGGGCTTAAGACGCCATGGTGGCGCCACGGTGCCTCCATGGAGCCGCCATGGCGGGCGGAAAGCGCCATGGCGACACCACGCAGCCTCCATGGCGCCGCCATGGTGGGTTCAGAGCGCCACGGGGCGACATGGAGCCGCCATGGCGGGCTTAAGACGCCATGACGGCACGATGGAGTCGCCACGGAGTCACCATGGCCCTGTCATAAAGACGCCATGGGGTCGCCACGGCGACGCATCAAGTGCCGCCATGGCGAGGTCGAGTCGCCATGGCGGTTCCATGGAGGCGCCGTGGAGTCGCCATAGAGCCGCCATGAATACGCCATGGGGTCGCCATGGAAACGCCTTGAACACACCATGGGCACGCCATGGAATCGCCATGCCGGAACCGTGAAGCCGTCATGAAATCGCCATGGAAACGCCATGGACACACCATGGACATGCCATGGAGTCGCCATGGAGTCGCCATGGAGTCGCAATGAAAATGCCATGGACACGCCACGGATACGCCATGAAAACACCATCGAGTCACCACGGATACGACATGGAAACACCATGGAAACGCCGTGGAGTCGCCATGGAACTGCCATGGCGACGCAATGAAGTAGCCATGGAGACTTCATGGCGTTGTGTCATCGTCATGTGAAAAATTAATGTGGAGGTGACATGATTCATAGTGGACGCGTGCTGCGATAAAGGTAGCAATTTTTGGCTGAAACTTTTTCTGAACGATCGAGCTCCTTAACCCAAACTCGGCGGACTTTCAGTCTAGTGTTACAATATTTTTAACAATAGACTCAGGCCATGGAGTTGTCCATCGGGTAGCACTTTCAATTTTCTCAAAAACCGTTTTTTTGGGTGAGGTACTGAGCTCCTCAAGTGAGGAGCTCAGAAAAAAACATGAGGCACCTCTATCCTAGCATACGTCAGCGCGTTCGTGGCGATGGTCTACATTATCCATCTTATTTAAGCACAGGTTTGTCTTGACGCCACGTTTCTTTTTCAGCAATCGCCATGGCGACCCCATGGCGTCCCCATGGCGACTCCATGGCGACTGTGGCGACTCCTTGGTGTCGCCATGGAGCCTCCATGGAGTCGCCCTGGAGTTTCCGCATGCCGACTCCATGGCGCCTTTAGCCCACCATGGCGGCACCATGTAAGCGTCATGGGGGCACCATGGAAGCACCGTGGTGCCGCCATGGCGCTTTAAGCCGGCCATGGAGGCTCCGTGACGTGGATGCGCCGTGGTGCGGGCCATGGCGCTTAGAGGCATCCGTGGCGGCTCCATGGCGCCTCGATGGTGGCGCCATGGCGAATCCATGGCGCTCTGAACCTACTATGGCAGTACCATGGAGGCGCCGTGGTGCCGCCATGACGCATTGAGCCCGCCATGGCAGCTCCGTCACTCCGCCATGGCGACTCCATGGTGCTTTGAGCCCGCCATGACGGCTCCATGGCGCCTCCATTGTGATGCTATGGCAACTCCATGGCGCTTTGACCCACCATGGCGCTGCCTTGGAGGCTAAGTGGTGCAGACACGGCACTAAAAGGCAGCCATGCCGGCTCTATGGGGCTTAGGCCCGCCATCGTGGCACCTTGGATGCGCCGTGTGCTGCCATAGCGCTTTAATCACGCCATGGCGGCTCCATGGCGACTCCATGGTGCTTTGACGCCGCCATGGTGGCTTCATGGTGCCGCCATGGAGGGCGGCCCCATGGCGCTTTGAGCCCACGATGGCGGCTTCGTGACGCCGGGATGGCGCCTTCACGGCGACTCCATGGCGTTTTAAGCTCACCATGGCGCTACCATAGAGGCGCCATGGAGGCGCCGTGGTGCCGCCATGGCGCATTAAGCCTGCCATGGCGGCTTCGTCATCCCGCCATGGCGACTTCACGGCATTTTCAGCCCGTCATGGCGGCACCATGGATGCGTCGTGGTGTGGACCATGGCGCTTAGAGGCATCCGTGGCGGCTCCATGGCGCCTCGATGGTGGTATCATGGTGACTCCATTGCGCTCTGAATCTACAATGGCGGCACCATGGAGGCGCCGTGGTGCCGCCATGGCACTTTGAGCACGCCATGGCGGCCCCATGGCGACTCCATGGCGCTTTGATGCCGCCATAATGGCTTCGTGACGCCGCCATGGCGCCTTCATGGCGTCTCCATAGCGCTTTGAGCCCACCATGGCGTTACCATAGAGGCGTCATGGAGGCGCCGTAGTGCCGCCATGGCGCATTAAGCCCGCCATGGCCACTCTACGGCGCTTTGAGCCCACCACGGCGGGTCTATGGCGTCTCCACGGTGCCGCCATGACGGGCTCAAAGTGTCATGGTGCCACCATGGCGTCTCCATGGTGCGGCCATGGCGTGCTCAAAGCGCCATGGCGGCAACACGGCGCATCCATGGGGCCGCCACGGCGGGCTTCGAGCACCACCATGGAGCCATGGAGCCGCGACGAAGCCGCCATGGCGTGCTCGAAGCGCCATGACGGCACCACGGCGCCTCTATGGTGCCGCCTTGGTGGGCTCGAAAGCGCCATGGAGTCGCCATGGCGACACCATGGAGACGCCATGGTGGGCTCAGAGCGCCATGGAGTCGCCATGTAAACACGATGGAGTAGCCATGGAGACGCCACAGCCAGCTCAAAGCGCCATGGTGCCGCTATGGCGCACAGGGGCAGCCATGGCGGCTTCATGGAGGCGCCATGGAGTGGCCATGAAGCCGCCATGGCGTACTCAAAGCGCCATGGCGGCACCACGGCGCATCCATGGTGCCACCATGGCGAGCTCTGAGATCCATGGCGCCGCCATGACGACTCCATGGAGCCGCCATGGCGGACTCAATCTGCCGTGGTATCACCATGGCGGCACCATGGAGACGCCATGGGGGGCTCAAAGCGCCATGGAGTCCCCATGGAGTCGCCATGGCGACTCCACGGAGGGTCCGTGGCGACTCCACGGTGCCGCCATGGCGCCTCCATGGTGCAGCCATGGTGGGCTCAAAGCGCCATGGAGTCGCCATGAGTCGCCAATGGCGACTGCATGTGTGCCATCGTCATGTGAAAATAAATGTCGGATAATGTACATCACCGTTCTTGGCCTCTTGTCCTATCCACCTACAGTACACCAGCAGCCACAGGACCCCACGAGCTGATCCCGCTTCATCAGGCTGGGCCTTAATTTGATCGAAACACCATTACAGCGAAATCGTGGCGTTCGGCACACACGGCACGAGGAGAAGTGGGGCTTGGCGCAAACGCCTAGTCTATGTCTCAGCTACCCCTGTTCGTGGCCGCAAGGTCGAAGCTTACGTCTCGCCGATTCTCGCACTTTTCCCGTGAGTCCTTGCTTGGTCGGCGCAAAATTGTGCTTCGAGTGCTTCAATGACAGGGGTCAATTATCGATACAGTACGTAGTGGTTCGAGACTTCGTGCAGACAGAAAACCGAAAAGTAAACTCTTAGGAACAGTGTTAAGCTCTTGGGGACTGGACACTACTGTAGGAACCCAAAAACAGGTTTGTAGCGCCTGAGCTGCAGATGTAGACACGCGGAGCTTAAACCGTCAACTGGCGTAAAAACCACCCGTATACCGCTTTTAGTTACGGTGTTTTTCGAGGTCGACACGTTTCGAATTTCTTCCACGCTGAAGAGCCGAACCCTAGGGGATTACTGCTGTAGGTACCTGATACGTAGACATTTAGCATACAGACATGAATACTTGACACACAAGTACGCCCACATATGTATGGCGTTTTGTTCGCTTGTTGCTGTCCTTGTGCTCTGGCTCTGCAAGTCGCCTCCTGTCGAAGTATAGGCGCCATCCGCGGTTGACCGTTCCGGATTTTCAGAAATGGGGGGATGGTGATGAAATATCCCTGGCTAAGGTCCAAAAACATTATCACATACTATTCTGGGCATGAACAGGGCGAATTCATTTTTTGTTTTTGTTTTTGTCCTATTTTTTTTATCGGGTTTCAACCCATTTCGTCTATTCCGGTAAGGATTCTGGAAACATGCAAACCCCGGGGATGTTCCTTAAACATCCCCGCTTTTGCAAAGATGGTCAGATCGATCTGAGATTTTCAGGTCAGGGTAGTTTTGGGGTGGGGATTACGAATCCGTGGTCGGATTTGTTTTTTTAATTATTATTTAGTTACTGAGATACAGACAGTCCTCTTTGAGATAGCTTCCCCCAGCCCGCCAAGACCAGCACTCATTGTAGGACCGCTCCCACAGCGAGTATGGGTGTGAGCAACTTTCTGAGTAGCTCTACCCCCCCTAAATCAGCCAAGCGGAATCGATTGCCGAGGTGACCCCAAAAAAAAAGTTCGGGAAGGCGGCGAAAAAAAAGTTCGAGCCGAAGGGGAACTTTTTTTTTCTGGGTCACTTTTTTAGACGTCGTTTTTGAGTGTTTTAGAGCGAACCACGAAGTCGATTTTTTATTTTGTTTTTTTCCTCAGTGTGGGACAGCCCGGAACGGTCAACCGCGGATGGCGCCTAGTAGTAGTCGGGGGATCAGAAGCACCGCTCTGCTTCTCTCTCTGTCGTGGCAACCATGCAAACCACGTCGCCCTCATGATGTGGCCGCAGGTGCTGCAGGTTTTATTGTCGGCTCGAGGCCTGCTGGGCTGATTGGTGATGTGTGTGGCATGTCTTTTTGTCGTTTGTTTATGACACGCAATGCAAATGAGTTCCATGCGGGCACCGGTGGCGTTCGTTTGCGATGCGCCTCGCCATTTCACTTCTTCCTCCGCACACCGAGCAACAGCTAAGTCATCACCATCATCAAATCTATCAACATGACAACCTGGAAGGAAAGCCGCTACGAATACCAATGCGGTCACCGAAATCTTGGCGGAAACCAAAACGTCTCTCGACACACCCCCATCCGCGTCCCGTTGGTGGCGGCTACTGGCCGTGTCCCAGCTAATTGTTTACCTGTGTGCGCGCAGCAGCCGGGCGGCGACAGCAACCGCGTTCGTCTATCAGCGCATCACACAGAGCCAAGCCACCCGGACCCTCAGGTAAGCAACCCTAATATTTCACCTACGCCGTGACTCTACCCACCCCGTCGATTTTTCGGCGATGGAAGACCCCCCCCGCCCCCATGATACCCTCCCCTCCCCCCAGCCCATCTGCCTCCGAGGTTTCCCGCCTTTTCAGCATCCTAACCCCTTGAACCGCGCAGGGTGGCACCATTGTGTTTCGCGTCGGTGACTCATCATCATATCCTCGCCGCCGCCGTATGTATTCGAAACGCGATTTTTCAGCGTCTTGGTGACTCCGAAGCGTTCTTTGGCGACACTCTGGCCTATGCCTGGCCAGGCGAGGCGGCAATAGCCGGTGATGTCACACACTACTGGGACACATTGTCTAAGGACGGCGAGGGACTACTACCGCCACAACGCACGGCCGGTACACGCAACAAACAGCATCAATCAAGCAGCGAAGTGCCTCTCCATATAAACCTCGAACGTGCGAGCTTCGAAGCCACGGCTGAAAGTTTTGAAGTGTGAGAAAAAGCTAAAAGCTACGAACACAAAATACAAAATACAAAGGGAAGTAGCCCCCCTCCCCCCCTCGTAACATGGGAGTCCTACGAGCACAAAGTGAAACACCGCGAAAAAAAACACAAAACACTGTCAGCAGCTACTGTAGCAGATAGGGCGTTAGCTTAAAGCTGTAGACTAATCCCCGAAAACAATCAGCCCCCCCCCCCCCCAAGCACGGCAGCCGTGCTGGGGCGAAACCCCTGGTCGACAAAACATTCCCATAACCGTGAGTGGAAACAAACAATCCGCAAAAAAAGACGCGAGAATCATCCCCATTCCCTCCCTCCTTCCCCCCCTCTCTCCACCCCTCAAAAGTTTGCGTAGAGCGTTCGTGCGCTCTTGGGCAAACCTCGCGGAGTCTTCTGAACGGCTCCGCCCAACTCGAAAATGGAGCCCCGGAAAATCGCTGGGGGCGCTTCGCTCTGCGACTTAATCCCGAAACAAGCACCGCATCGTACAGCAGTAGCATACCGCGCAGTACCGTGCAGCACCGTGTCATAAAGTACCGCACGGCGCTGTTTCGTACCGTACTACCTGGTACATCGTACTGATCCGTACCGTACCATGTTGCACCGTATCTTACCGCACTGTATCAGACGGCTCGTCGCGGTGTGGACGGTTTTCGACCCCCCCCCCCCGAACCGCGGCAAAGTTCTGGGGACAAACTACTTCAACTTTTCGCGGTATACACGAAGTAGCACCGGTGAAGGTTTTGTGATGGCAATCGACCCATGTCGAACAGGACAAATGTTTCTGGGAACAGACCATACTTCATTTTTTACCGGCACTATGTACCGGTAAAAGGGTACTATAAGTCAAAAGTCACTTGAAGAGGTTTGCGAACCTTCCCGAAAACAGTTCGGAGATCGCCGCGCCCCCCCTGCTAGCGCTGGAGGGTCGAAGCTCCTGGGCGACGGCGGGGAGCCAGCGGTCGATGACCTCCTCCGCCCCGTACCAGTCGTTGGGCTTGTCGACCGAGTGGAAGACGCCGTCGAGCGTTACTTGCTCCGCCCCCTCTAGGTGTGCGTAAATCAGCGGCACGCACGCATCCCCTGGGTTCCACGACATAAAGGAGAATGACAAAAAAAAGGAAATGAGAGGGCCTTAACGGGGCGAAAATACATAAATAGAACACAGCAGCCGAGCAGAGAAAGTTATATATCCTAGTAAAAGATACTATGCGAACATCCCGCGGTCGCAGCCCCCCCCCCTCCCCTCCCCCCGCCTGCCCGGCCACCACTGGCAACAAACAGCGTCACCTACACGCGAACACTACGCTACAGCCAGCATATACAAAAAAGCATGGACACAGCGAACCCTCTTAACGGACCCCCACAGACGCGCACATGCCCCCCGCCGCCCCCTCACCGCGTCTCTCGCAACTCCCCAACACTACTCTGCTGCTGCAATCCTAAAGTGTCGCGCCCACTACACTGTATATTTGTTTTCCTCTTCTCAATGTTTAGGTTTTTTTTTCTTTTCTCACCCATGGTGGCCCCCTCGCCGCACACCGTTTTGTAGCTCCTACATCGCAGGGCATCGCACGACCACACGGACGGGCGAAAGCGCGAACGAACCCACGAAAAGACGCCGGACACAATGGGTGCGCATGCCACAGCGGTTGCACCGAGAACGACGGCGTAGGGGTGGGTTAGGGGGGGGGGAGGGGGCGGGAGCGGAGCCTCGTCAGCAAGAAGCTGTTGCTGATAATGTGTTATCGCGGAGCGGGCTGGAAATCGAGGTCGTCGGCCTAAAAGTTCTTCCCTCTGCATGCGTTGACTACGCATGTGTCCTTTCTGGACGCGCGGCAGCAAATCCCCTACGAGTACAGTAGTGGTCCCTCTATTGTGCCGGTTGAATAGCGCAGGCTGCCTGCTGTAGTACCTGTGAAATCGCTTGGCACATATGGGAATAATCAGTGTGGTATATAGTGTGCGGAGTAGTGCCTGTTGCCGCTAAGTATAGTGCCGTTGTTGTTGGCTGGCGCATACCAGCACTATATAGAGGTACCATCATTGCTGTCGTACCTTCCTGGCTGCGGTGGGGAGACGCCTTCAAAAGTACGCAATAGTATATAGCATACTGGTATGATATACAGCAGTGCTACGTACCACTACTAAAGGAAACGGTTGATAAACACGGGGAATGCTGTGCCGCTACCGTGCGGATTCCAGTACGAAGATAAGGGCGACCACACACGCTAAGACGTGCCCTGACCTAAGCCCTAGCCAGAGCGACAATCCATATTGTAGCCCTAGGGATGTCATCGCGGATTCTTCCGTCAGCAAAATATACCAGGTATGATTGAATAGTCCCGGTGACTACCCACAGCTAGCTCATACAACATACCTTAGCCCTATCATCAACCCTACACGTCGTACTACCGTAGGGAAAAACACAGCAGTTCGTCAGGAAGGTGACCATTTGATTGGCCCATGTGGCTATCACGCAAGACAGCGCACCCCCTCGAATTATTTTCTGTGCCGATTTGCTCGACAACGGGGGGGGGGGCGAAACCGCCAAGCGACGTGTCTACGGAAAGGCCTCGACGACATCTTCCCAACGCCGCCATTTCCGTCGCGCTTGTGTGTCCCCTTATGAACAGTTTCGGAAAAAAAACGCCCCAAGGGGTGTGCTATCTTGATTACAGTCTACGAGCTGGTTCAGGCATATCACCCAAAATTTCGTCAGTCACGAATGCCGCATGCAATAGCAACTCCAATGCCACATATTTGGTATCATACTGACCGCCATGAACAGTGGAAGAGGGTGACGTCGCCAGTGTTTTGTTCAAGGACCTAGAACTGGCGCTACCGCCGAAAATGTGGCCCGACCAATCACAGGCCTTCAAAGTGGTCAATAATAGTCAGGCGTTTCCGTAGGGAAACATGTTTTCCCCCATTTTTTTTTTCTGAACGAGCCGCTTCCAGGTGGTCCAAGGCATGTTTGTACAAAGTTTCACGCAATTTTTCGAAGATCTGACTGCGTATGATCATATTAAGTCATATTTAACGCCCAAAAACGATTATATACTGAAACTAAGTAATTACGAGGCAACGCCTATTTTTGCACTTTTACCGCACAAAAGTCCAAATGTCCACGCCGTTTTTTGGAGATAGACCCTGAAATTTGGAACACGTGTTTTATGCGCCCTACCCGAGCCTTTTACAAATGTTTGTTTTTCTTTTTTTTCTTGTTTTCGCCTGAAATTTTGGATCTCGTAAGACCCAAATTTCCCGAAAAATTACAAAACGAGCAATATCTGACGGGAAGAAAAAAACAAAAACCATCCGTTAAAGTCTCGGGTAGGGCGCATTAAACACGTGTGCCAAATTTCAGGGTTTATCTCCAAAAAACGGCGTGGACATTCGCCACTGAATGCATTTTGGGTGATATGCCTGAACCAGCCTGTACGGTATGTGCATCTCGTGTTACAATCTCACCCGTACGCAAACCTAGCCCTGCTGTTGCGAGGCGCGTCCTTGTCGCCCTCGATGGCGGTTCCCCCTACAGTCACGTAAAAAAGGCCTTTCTCCTTCAGGTACGCCCCTGGGTACTCGTCGCTGGTGAAGGTCAACGCCCCTCTCGTCTGCCAGGCGGCGGCGATGGAGGGCAACGATAGCCGCGATAGCGGCAGCAAACATCGGCGGGGTGAGGAACGTCTACAGTAAGCAGGAGGGCGAGAAGGAGGGGTTGGTTCGCGGCCGCGTGTGCCGACCAAACACCGTCAACCAAAACAAGAAATTAAACGAAACGAATTGAAACGAAAAAAAACAAACAATACGAAATTCATTTTTTTTCAACTACACAAACAAACAAGAGTTTTGAATTAGACCGACCAACCGTGCACGAGCGAGTGCACAAGCGAGGCGGCAAGGAGACTTTATCGCGGGGGATCGGACGAAAATACACCCTATTCGATGCGGCCAGGAGTCTATGCGAGGCAGGCAGGCAAGTAGGCGTCAGACTCCAAGATGGGAGGGGCGCCGCGATGGAAAAGCAGACATGGTAACACACCAAGACACCCAAACGCCCAAGTACACACAACAAGCCTGAACACATACACAGTGACACCCAAGCACACGCATGCACACCCGTTTTTTCGCACACGACACCCGAACACTCGACATTAGCAACGAAACAAACACACATACGAAACGCATATATATATACCTGGTGCACGCACAAACGACACGCACAACACGCACACAACGAAAAGGACACAGCTGCAAGGCGCACGCACGGAGGGCGGGGCCATCCAGGTTTGACGCGGGGAGGGCGTGGAAGCTTGGGAAGCTCGCGAGGGCTAAACTGATCCCCAGTCAACCCCTTATAAGCGCAGCATCCACCACTACTACCACTGTAGTACAGTAGTAGCACTGCCTAAAAAAAACTAAAGCTTTAAACTGACCAAAACAGATGCAGATACACTATAAACTACCCAGCTGGCACTAATCAATAGAAAAAAGCAACAGCACAAGGGTATGCCAGCAGGCACTCACCATATCCATGGGGCCCGCGAAATGCGGAGTTCCTAACGTAACCAGGCCTGTTTTGCGATGGAAGGGTTCATGTGTCACAAGAGGTATGGAGGTGGTAGGGCGGAGGGGGGGGTGAGGTATTTGTGGGCGCATGCATGACGCGGGCGGGGGCGGCCTAGGACCCACCGGTAAGCATATACGTTGTGTTGAGTATCGTCAGAACAATATTTCAGTTTGGTCGAACAATCAGAGCTGACAGCGGACGTCCATTACCCCGAACACAGCCAACAGTATGCAAGCCAAAACAACAACACAGCAGGTGTGGTAACCAGTACCGTAGTACAAAAGCGTCCCGATCGAGCACAGTCACCAAGAACGCCAGGCACAACAACAACAAAAACCCAAAACAAAAAAAAACAGCCAAATAACAAAAATACATCGAGACAACAAAACGGAAAAAAGAAAAAAGAAAACATCACGCAGGCCTCGGTCAAAGTGGCGCTAGGCAACATAACTCGCCCGCGACGACGTCCTCGCTCGCGACACCGTCCTCCCACTGCCCATCGGCCAGCGCCGCCCTCGCCAACCACCCCCCTGCCGAGTGCCCCACCAGTACCACCTTGTCCGCGCCCGTCTCCGCTAAACACGCACTCACTGTCTCCTTTACCTGCAACAGAGGAGAGGAATGGTTAACAGAGGAGGGGTGGGAAAGGGGGAGGGAGGGAGAGAGGGAGGGAGGGAGGGAGGGGGAGGAAGGAGTGAAACTATTAGGATGATTGTGTAGCAAGTTTAACTTTTCTTCTTTCTTCTTTCTGAGGCGATTTGCGGCGGGGTGGGGCAAGGGAGGGGCGCACGACACAATCACCACAGATCCCCCGAAATTACAATGGTATGTAGGCAAACGCCCGTCAGTCGGGGCCGTCACGCCTAATACTAGCGCAAACCGCGTCTCCGGACCAGCCGCCTGAAACGGCACGCCCTGCTGAGACCGGACATGCTGCCAAGGAGGGGTAGGGGAAAGGAGCCTTCGCCGAGGCCCGTCCGTGCACCAGAATGGAGCTGCCGCCCCTCCCTCCGAGCACGACCAGCGGATTTCGCTTCAAGCTTTACTTACACCCCTTAGGTTTCGCGGGCATCTACTACTACTGCCCTTCCTACTCTTTCGACTATTACTACGTAGTAGTACTCTACTACTATTACCCTTTCTATCTACTCTTTCGACTATTGGTATTAATAGTACTACAGTACGTAGTACTACTACTATTTAATAGCAGCACCAAAGCAACCCCTCCCCGTGCCTCCTCGCTCACCTTTTCCAGATACCATGAGTAGGCCGGGCCATCAGGACGACACGTGCCCTTCCAAAAGTCTAGCGTGACGATGGCGCTGGCCACCTTGATCCAGTCCGACCGCTCAACGGGCACCACGAAGGTATCCAAGCCTCGCCGTTCCAGAGCCGCGGAGAACGCCCCCTCCGCCCCCCCGTCGAGGGGGTTGGTGTCTGAGAGACGGCGGTTTCGCCGCAAGGTTTACAATGGTCATTGCGAGGGATCGGCGAGAGGGGGACGCGTCATTCGCATATGCCGGTATATATATTACGGAGGACCATCGTAAAAAGGACCTAATATTGTAAGTAAAAATAAGTAAATATATTGTTTTTTGTGTTTACTATGGTCCTCTGTAATAGGTGTCGGTAGGAAAACATTTTGTAGGTAGAAAGCAAACCAAAAGCAAATTTCCGAGCCTTTGAGCGGCGTTTTTTTTTAGTTAAAAAAAAAAATTAAAGACACCCCAGCTGTGAGATCGAATATTTCGTAGAAACTCATCTTTGCAAGCTGCGTGTGATGCTTCGATCGCGCGTGCTACGGCTTGTGTTCTGTACCGGGAGGACGGGGGGGGGGGTGCCACGCGATACCGACGGCATCACTGCCGTAGTAATAATGGGTACTTCTAACACTTGCGGGATTGAAAGTGGATGCTGCTAGCAGTAAAGAGGTGGTAACGATGCGGTGGCTTCAAAAACACCCACGCCACAGACAGCGGTGGTAAAGCAGCAGCGAACCTCACATGGCCCACAGACGTGTTAATATAATATCATACCAGGTACCAGGTATGTAGGAACGCCTGTGTCCCCCCTTTCCAACCTGCGACACCGGCCGGATTTCAGGTCATCCCCCGAAGGGAAACTTTGCACACCTCGTACAGATCATGATCTATCTATCTATCTATCTACTGCTGTAGATCATCTACTTCCTCACCTGCCGTTGTGATAAAGTTGTGCAGGATCTTACAGATCCAAACATGCGCTACTTGCGTATAGATCATGCGGATGATGCGGGTCCCACCCGGCAGCATGATGATGAGCTAAATCGTACCAGGTATACAGTACAGGATACCTAATAAGAAACAGGCTAACAAGAAAGCCAGGCTGAGATTTGGAGGAAGGATAAGAAATTCGGGATTCATTATCTTGAAATTAGTGTAGAAAACACCCTCTCTCAAATAAGAAATCCAGCCTGGACCAGATTTCCTGTTTCTTATTACGTGTCCTGTACTGTATACTCGTACAAGGTCGGGGATGATATTTGTCCTGAAAGGTCTACTGCTTATTGATCATAAAGCGGGAATAGATGATCTGTCCGTGGTGTGGCACTTTTTGTGTGAAATCATATGCACGATATATACGAGCGAAAACTCCCTGTGAAGATTCCGCCACACCCTTCCTTGACAAGTCAAGAGTCAGAGTGGGAAGTAAATACGTTTCAACGTAAAGTCGTACCGGGATGCGAGGCCGCCCAAGACAGGGCATGCATTGCGGGCACAATCGAGACTTGTACGAGAGTACAGGTAGACACTGCGAGCCGACATTTAATAGCTATGCCCTGTGCTGTCTGTGGAACGAAATGCGTGCGTGCCCTCTGGTACTGTTTGCTGGTCCTTGTACGTAGCTGGCACATATATTAATAGCAGCATGACATACAACTGCTGGTATTATACGTACTCGTACATGATGACAGATGATACATTCCTCTTCGTAGACTCGTACCAGGTATGTACGAGTACATACAAAAATTGACTCACAGTCTCGGGCGTCGTTTCCGAAGCCTGGGCAAATCACTACCGGTGGAGAATTTGTTGGGAGCTTCAACGCCATCAATGGCGCCGCGAATCCCTCGGCGGCATTGAAACCTGTCGCGAGCAGCAGGCAGAGAAGTAAGAGCCGAGTCATACCTCGTGCCGTCTGCAGCACGGCGGAGCAGCTGTGCCCGGTCACACAGGCTCTTTTGACTGTGAAGGAACTACGAGTACCCCCTAGGTAATAAAGCTTCCCGTGGTTGAAGAAACCCCAACATGAACGCGGTTCAGCGTTCAGCGGTTACGCGCGCGCAATGATGTCCAAAGGAAAGGGTAATCCGGTTACGCGGTCACACACTTTTGAGTCCAGCTGCTATCCAGCTTCTCTGTCGCCGCGCCGTTTCGCTTGTGGGTACTGGTAGTGCTGCTGCTGCTGCTGCTGCTGCTGCTGCTGTCTCCCTCGCTGATACTACTGAATCCACGGGTACTTGTATAGACTACTGCTGCAGCTGTACGACGTACCTCGTACGTACGGTAATCTGGATATCGCATACACGTACCTCATGAAACATGCGACTTCAGAGAAGGATTTGGCAAGGACTGTATCGAATGGAAACCTCAGGGCAGTCGAGGCCGCGCTTGAAGCTGGAGCTCGTGTGGGTGGACCTCTCCGGGACAACCCTACTTCTACGCGCCCATCGTGGTCGCTATCTTTGGAAATCATGCCGGCATTGTTGACTTTTTACTGGGGAATGGGGCAGATCCCGACTGCGAGATCCCATGCCCAAGCTCGGGCCCCCTTTCCAAGCCTGGTGAGCGGGTCCTGCATATGGAGGCCAGAAACGGGACAGTCGAAATCGTTCGCTTGTTGCTTGATGCGGCCCCAAGCCAACCCCAACGCCACCGACAACGCAGGCTGCACCCTACTCTTGGCGAATTGCGGCCGCCCGCACGCCTGCGCCGAAATCGTGCGGCTACTGCTCGAGGCTGCCCGGCCTTGGTTAAACAAGACGGATTCACCCCTCTGCACTTGGCGGCCCAGATAGGCAGTATGGATTTGGTCGATATGCTGTACTCTAGAGCACCGGCCACGCTGAACCGCTGCTTGGACGATGACCATACCCCGCTCGCCTTGGTTTGCTACAACTGCCACGCGAGCGTGGCGTCCCGGCTGCTATCGCTGGGGGCGATGCAGCCTAGACCCCGGGAGGAACGCAACCCGTGGTTCTCACAGTGGCCGTGTACAAATGTTTCGTGAGCGTGGTTAGGGTGCTGATCAACGGGGGGATGCGGGCGATCGGGGGCAAGATGGCAAACTTGCTCGAGGCGCTGGTCTTTGCAATTTGTCCCGCCCACGCGAGAATCCTCCGGCTGCTGCTCGCGGCGGACGGAGAGGATAATCGGTAGGAGTGGGACAACTGTTGTGTCCATGGCAGCTGCCTGCTGTACTATGGCGCTCACGCATGCCGTCCCGCCGCAGTGAGCGTTCTTCTCGAGGCGGGGGCGGACGAAGCGGTGCGTGACTCGGAGGGGCTCATGCCTCGAGACGTACTGTAGTGGGGTTTGGTCACGGTTTGAAGGGGGCTCAGATGGATCGGGGGCAATAAGTCGCCATTCGCCGGATGCTGGAACGCGGCCCCGCATGCCGAGCGCGATCGTGGGCGTGGCCTTCTGATAGAGAAGCGGGCGCCGGTGGTTGCGGTGATGATCATGCTGCTGCTGCTGTTGCTGCTGTCCTCTCGCCCCCTCCAGCGATGAAGACCCCTCCCGTTGTTGGCGGGCGAATCTTCAGACCACATGAGAAGAGCAGTAGCAATATCTTCGTGAGGGTTGTCAGCAGCAGGTGAGCGCTACGTATTGCAAATATTCGACACTACTACGGTTGACGCACATAATGCACCAGACAAAAGTGACTACAGTACAGTAGTGCCCCTACGTTGGTTGGTTGATGGGGCTGGGGTTCGGGCTGGGGTTCGGGCTAGGGTTAGGGTTAGGTATATTCGTATCATACACAGCCAGCGAACCTCATCCATAGCGTCGAAGACGTGGTAAGGTACCTTTCGATAGGACCATTCGCCACGTTTTGTTTGTTTGTTTTTTCTTCTTCCCATTTATTGTCTTGGCCCTTATTTCTCTCTCCCTCCTATTTAATAGTTGTAACTCAGATCTGGGGTCACATAACAACCCCCCCCCATTGTAGGGATGCGAGGGTCTATGGTCAGACGACTACGGCCATGCGTGAAAAGGAAGAAGTACACCCCTCCCCACTACGGTTTGTGCCTTGCGCTTCAGACCTATTTTTCCTCGCCACTGCTGGGTACTGTACCTAGGTATCAATGGGCACTATGGTTGACGAGGTGCATTATGTAGGAACGTTACAGATGCAAATTTGGCTGCTGTGTTGGCCAACCCGACTCATCCCGAACTCTAACCAGCACCCCCACCTTGACCCTGACCCCTGACTCATCTCATTCTGTTGTTAAGCGGTTGCCGGGGGCGAGTTCGTGACCTGTTATCTTCGGCGTCCAAATAGCGGAAAGCGTGATTACAACTTTTCTTGCTTTGCCTGATCGTTGTCGGGGCACACAGCTCTGTGCGCTAGGGAAATTCCAGGAACTAAGTTTTTCCTGTAATTTGCTATGTCTCTCCGTCGGTGTGCCAACCGTATTCTCAAGGTAGTGATAGGTACTACGGGCAAAACCGTAGTATATACATACGTAGAACACACGTTCGAGAGCACCAAGTCGAGTTTCAGTTGTTTCATAATCTCTAGCGCTCGCACTACTGCCGTACACTTTCTGTCGAGTATCTAACGCAGCTGGGTGGGGAGGAAGAGAACCTGCTCAAGGACCCTCGGATTTAGGGTACGACGTATAGCACATGGAAAGGAGGGCAACGAATATACTATTACTGTTACGGTAGAAAATCATGTATAGAGTCATAAGTACGAACATCGCATAATTTGTACTCCTAGTGGACAACCGCCCACTCCAATATTTACGAGGCCTTGTAGCAGCTGTGTGAGGCTGCGAATGTTCCCGTGCGTGATATACGTGCTCGTTGTCGACTCTAATACATGCCAGACTCAGCACGGAAAGGCCAGCCGCAGACGCCGTATCCCTCCCGTGCCCGCTTCTTTCGTGGCAGGTATTGTTGCGCGAAGGGCTACCTATTATCTTAGTGACGTGCAAGGCCTACTATCTTAGTGACGGCCGAGAACGTGCCTCGCCGATATCGGAGGGGCTGCTGTAGCTGTTTTGGCTTTGTATGAGCGGGGTTTTTGCCCTTGCGGGGAAGAGAAAACAAAAAACAATTACGAGTATTCGTAAAGCATTGTGCCGATTTTCATCAAATGTCGTGATCCTTGTTCTAGACATGGACGGTGGATGGAAGTGAACGGTTGCTGTCGCTGCTGTCGCTGCTGTCGCTTGCGGGAGACAGACTTGGGCATTGAGGCCAAAACTTAAATATGCTGATGCATTGGATCCGAACGACAGGCCCCTAAGTGTGTAACCGGTAAATCGTTGAATTCCAAGCACTCGCTGCTTTTGTGCTTGCATTGCGGTGCGTCGCCATCAAGGTCCGAGTCGATCAAGTCGTGGGGTGAGCGCTCTTTCTGCGTCGTTGTGAGCACCTCCTTTGCTGGAAGATAACCTCTGGGGCGATACTCGCGTTATCGTCGCCGTTCTTGTTTTTCTGATCGCGTCCTTCACTTGGAGATACCTGGTAGTTTATTCCTGCTACCTGGTCCTGCGCGTGTTTTGCACGCCCTTAAAAACCCGCCATATTATCCGAAAACAACCTGTCCGTCAATTACGCACGCCTCTCTGTTTTTGGGGATGCTGCGTCATTGGTATGGCCTCCAAACTGTACTGCATGCACTTTTCAGCAGCGACCACTTTTATTGAAGGCACTGAAGCTCAACGATACACAATATTTACCAGGACTTTTTGATGTGGGTTTTGGCTGGGGTTTCATGGTACTGCTGTAGTTCAATGACATCCCCGTGGGAGTACTATATTCCCGTGGGAGCACAACGGAATCCCCATGGAAGCACCAACGAAGTCTCATTGAAGCACCATGGTTTGTCATATATATGATCACCATTTGTTAGATGTACACCATAGCCAATGAGCTACAGTCAGCGCTGACTGATTCCACAGTGGTTTTGGTGCCTACCTACAACAAGAAGCACAATCCGGGGTCAGCACCGACTGATAGCTTTTTGGTTATGGTGCCTTATAACAGAATAACATTCCGGAGTCGAATCTCCCAGTGGTCTTTGGACTTTTTTTCAAAGAAAGTGTATATCTGAAATCCATGTTACGAATTGAACTTTCTAAAGACAACAAGAAGCACCGCAATTCCATGTACACGAGCTTCCGCTATCGCAAGAGCCGGATGCCACCGTAACACAGCAACGTTGATTTGAAGCGGTTGCGACCCTTGGGTTGCATCTTAGGTCCAGTGCTTAACAGCCAGTCGACCGCGGATCGTGCTTTAGTTACGTAGATAGAGTATGCACCATAGCACTGGGCTATCAGTCAGCGCTGACTGATATGTTATGGTGCATATCTGCAGGTAACACCATGCTGCAATGGGAGCACCATACGAGAAGCACCATGGCATCCCCACGCTTCCGTGGGACCACCTTGAGATCTCCATGCTCTCACGGAAGCACCCTAGGATCACGATGCTTGCCAGGGTGAAAGAGCAGATCGAGGCGGTTAGGGGTAAGAAAAGGAGCAAGTGGGACAAACGTCCTGTCGACCAACTTGCCAGAAACTGCTACTTCGTAGTCTTGACAGCACAGGTCATGGTGGATACAGTAGTTGCAAGAGAAGATGAGGCAGAGAGAGAGAGAGAGAGAGAGAGAGAGAGAGAGGAGGGGACGGTTCTCATGAAAGGTGACAATCTGTTGCTGTTGCAACATGTGCTCATATCGCGACGGGGGGAGGAACAAACTTGGATACGTGCCTTGGTCAGACTGTTAGGGGTGCTTGAGTCGAGGGGGAGGGGTGATGTTTGCAGGAAAAACACGCCAAATGAGGGGAAAACGTCTGAGCGGATGAGACGACGAGATGGAGCCCGAAAGGAACGCAAGACTGGCAAACGATCGCAACCCAAGTACCCCATGGTCGGAATGGCACCTGGGAGTATAATAGAGATATCGACATCTTCTGGAATTGTGCGAAACTATTCGCCCCTCGTCGTATCGATCTACCGAATAGATTACCTCGAAACGAAAACTCCGAACACTAACCCATATAGTATAAACTAAATTATGTGCATCTCCGTGTCGTAGTGAGTATCAATTGGGCTGGCATCGTTCTGTCTTCTGCTTCTGGGGGTGCCGGCGCTGTGGACGGGGGATGATGGCGAGGTTTGCCGTATGTATGGTCTCAAGTGTGGGGGGGGGTGTTGCCTTCGTTGACGGGAATGACGGCTGGAGAAGAGAGGGCCGTGGGAAAAGGTAAGCCTTGTAGGTTGTACTTCGTGCCTCGAAAACGGACCAGCGGAAAAAAGGCGCGATTGTGGTCAGTCAACAGCGGGAGTGAAAGGCACATGATGGGCGGAAGGGGCAGTAGGGCTACGTTGCACCAAGGAGTTTCACGGTGTAGCACCGAACCGCAGTGATACTTTTTATTTTTGCAGCATCGTGCGAAATGCTTTTGGGATGCACACGTAGCAAAAGTAGTACGAAAGGGTAAATGACACATGGGCAATATAGAAGCGACCCTAACACAATCGCACCTTGACATTACAATTACGAGACGTATCTGGATCAATGTGACAGTACCAGAGCTAGAATATGCAGGAGCAGTATGGGAAGAAAACGCGAAGTTCGTAAAACAGCTGGAAACAGCACATATATGGCAGCAGCTAAACAAATACTAGGATGCTCAAGTACGGCGAGTAATACAGTATTATGAGCAGAAGTGAGAATATACCCACTTCAGACAAATATAGACGCGAGAAAGTTGAAATGACAATATAAAGTAAAGAACACGTCAAAGAAGAGGTTGCCAGCCATAGCTGATAGAGCTGTAGGGAGAAAGTAACTAAAGGGCGAGCTGGAATAATGTGGGATAGCGTAGTCGAGAACATATGAAAGGACGTAGGAGGGAACTAAGAAGAGATGCTGTCTATAGAGACGTTTGGGGGGTACAAGACAGAAGTTTGGCACACTAGATAATAGCGAGAAATCGATCTCCATCCTAGAAGATAGATGGTGGCCACAAACGGCGGAACAGAAAGGATATAGTATTAGCAAAACGTTTCTATGTATTACACGAAAACAAACGTTGTGAGCGCCCAACTTTTAGGGGTGTCTCTAGTAGGAATAGGAACGGTGCTCCGTGTCGAAAGGGATGCGTGGTCAATACTTAAATGACTAAGGCAGGCAACAAACGAGTACGCCCTCCCCCCTCCCCTCCCCGCCCCTCCCCAGCAAACAATTCCGACGCCCTCAGCAACAGCTGGTTGCGACAGGGTCAATCCGGCCTACGCTACCCCCTCCCCCACGTCCCATTCGCCTATGCTCTCCTCCACCACCTCGATCATCGCCCAGGTTAGCGGTCTCCTCACCCGCGTCAGGTTCCCTGCCCCCACGTGCGCCCTCTTGGTCCCCTTTCTCACCGCCTTGATCCTGAAATGTTGTCGTAGCAATGGCAGGCAACCTCACCCACTGCTCGTGGTACAAGTTCACCGCGATCAGCTTCCCCGCTACGATCGCCTCTTTGTTCTTCCACTTCGCGAAGCAGTAGGCCATAAACCCCGCCAGCTCGTCTACCAGCTCCCACTCGTTCATCTCCCCCCCCCAACGAGTTCCCGTTACCTCAAATAACCCTCCAGCTCACTCACATCTTCCAACCTTGCGTGTAACTCTTCCAAGCCGACCTCGCAACTCGTCTGAGTGCGTAGCTGCGCGCATAATCTCTGAACATATCTCCGTCCCCTCCACTGCACGATCCTGAGCCTGCCACGAGACCATGGGACGTTCTGTAGTCCGCCTGGGTTGGATTTCATATTCCTTCCATCTTATTATCCCGTGGGCCAGTACGTTCTCCACGCCCTGCACGTCCTGGAAGCTGCACCCCCCTATCCGCCCCAACACCCCCATAATCCTCATCATCCTCCCCGAGCTCTTCTCTCCTTTGACCCCCCCCGCAGTTAATTACCCATTGCATTCCCGACGAGCTATCCCCTCTCATCAGCAGTCTCCCTCCTTCGCTCACCTGTCTTTCCTGATCACTACCATCACATAGGCTGTCATCATCATCCCCACCAGCTCCAAAACGTTGATACACAAACGGTTCCCGCCGCCGCTCTTTCTGCTCCAAATCGTCCTCTTCCTCTCCCCCCCTGACAAGTTGTATCTCCAGTACACTCCCGTCTCCAGGGACAGCCCGGCAACATCCTCGAACGAAGCGTCCGAAAACCAGACCCTCCTGTGGGACTGCTTCACGAATCTGAAGAACGGCGACACCAACCTTTTTTCCTCCCTGGCCATCTTCCTTCAGGCACCATCTCCACCACCCCACGTCTTTCATGAACTCTTCCGTCAGCCTCAGCACCCTCTACCATTCAACTCTCCGGCAGCGGTTCCGCCTTTACTCCCGTGTCCGCTACGGCCCGGACATGTGCTGTGGCCGCCACTCCAGCGGCGGAGATCGTCGCTAATGCTCGGGTCATCTGTCGCTGCGCCTGTTCAATGGCAATGGCTATCACCCCCCACCAACCGGGGCTTCTCCTCGACCCGAACTGTAGCCGCAGGTCGACGAACAAGTAACTCCCCGGAACATACCCGAAGTTCACGGCCCCTGCCGGGTCCACCCCCACCTGACGAAAGGCACTCTTCACGTCCATCTTCTGTATCAGGATCCTCCTTCCCCTCCCAAGTTTGTTCCTTAGCCCCGTATTCCTCCGTACGATCTGGAACACCACGCCCGCCAGGTGGCACTTGAATCTGATCCCAGTACCTCGCCTTGCTCACCGCCCCCCCCCCCCCTCATAGTGATCCCATTGTTGTATCAGGAAGTGGCCACACCGGAAATTAATTTAACTCATTGAAGCTGTCATACATGTGCAAGTCCACCTAACAGGCGGTTCTTAGTAGGATGCAGCTCACCCTTCATGCGACTCGCCGAACACCTCACGGCGCTTCGCGCTTGGTGCGAGCAATATCTGCCTAGTCGGTAAAAACCCGACATGCTCCGTCCGGCATTGACATTGTAGGGGTGCGAGGGTCTATGGTAATATATACCACTACTGCCATGCACGAATATGAAGCCCCCTCGCCTCCCTTGGTTCAACGCTGAATGTCGAATAATATATTATCCTCCTTTTCCCTTTCTGGTCTACTACCCCCACGAGGTTGGTTCTCAGGCCTAGGATCATCCCCGCCAATCTCGCCCGAACCACAATTGCTATCCCCGTCTTGGCATCACCCCCCGCTTTCTCCCACACCTCGTTGGCATACCTGTCGGCGCTACCATATTTCCGTCCGCCAGCTCGCGCTCGAGGTTACCTCCTGGGCCTACGCCCACCGCCACGCCCACCCTCGCAATCTGTTTCAACAGTGAAAATGGGTCGATAGTGGGGTTTTCCTCGAACAGTTTCGTCACCCGATCCGCATCAACATGGGTCGCCAGTAACTCCCCCCCAAGCCTCCACACCACCTTTGCCAGGTCGCCTTCCTCACGTTGTAAACGCCCCCCCCCTCGAAAGGGATGCGTGGTCAATGGTCAAATGACTAAGGCAAGCAACAAATGAGTACGCCCCCCCCCCCCCCCCCCCCCCCCCCCCCCCCCCCCCCCCCCCCCCCCCCCCCTCCACCACCACCCGAAACAGCCGTTCACGCTATTTCGCATCGTTCCCTGTCTTGCCCAAATGCCCTACGGCCCCCTACCACCGCCGTGTCTTTCCGCCTGTAGTGCTCTCACCCGTTGCTCGTCCCCTTGCACCGTTTGGTTGCCGTGCACCTCCCCCTCGTTCCGTGCGCGGCCCCGCCGTGAACCTGTTTCCCTGCTTCGTGTCCGGCCTCGCCACGCGCCTCCCTCCTGGTTCCGAGCCCGCCCCCGACGTTAGCTCTCTCTCCCATTCCGTGCTCGGCCTCACTGCACCCCTCCCTCTTCGTTCCGTGCACGGTCGCGCCGTGACGTTGCCCTCCCATTCCGTGCACGGCCGCCCCGCCGCGCACCTCCCCTCCTGTTCCGTGCGCGGCCCAGCCCCGCATCTCCTCTCTCGTTCTGTGCCCGGCCCCAACCCACACCTCTCCCATCGTTTCGTGCACGGCCTCGCCGTGCGGTTCCCCTCTTGTTCCGTGTGCGGCCCCACCCTTCGTCTCCCTTCTCAACCCGTCCCTCCCACGCATCTCCCTCTCGTGCCGTGTACGGCCCCGCCGCACATCTCCTCTCTCGTTCTATGCACGCCCCCGCCGCGCACCCCCCCCCTCGTCTTGTTAACGGCCCCGACGTACGCTTCCCCTTTTGTTCTGTGTGCGGTACCACCACACGTCTCCCCTCTCGTTCCATGCACGGTCCCGCCGTGCATTTTCCCTCTTGTTCCATGTGCGGCCCCGCCGCGTGTCTCCTATCTCGTTCTGTGCCCGGCCTCGCCGCGCACTTCTCCCCTCGTTTTGTACACGACCCCGCCATGAGCTTCCCCTCCCTTGTTCTTTGTACATCCCCGCCGCGCGTCTCCCCTCTCGTTCCATGCACGGTCCCACCGCGCACCTCCCCTCTTGTTCCATGTGCGGCCCCGTCACGTACCCCCTCTCTCGTTCTGTGCCCGGCCCGGTCCCACCGCGCACCTCCCCCCTCGTTTTGTACACGGCCCCGCCATGCGCTTTCCCTCTTTTTCTGTATGCATCCCTGTCGCGCGTGTCCCCTCTCGTTCCGTGCATGGTCCCACCGTGCACCTCCCCTATTGTTCCGTGAGCAACCCCGCCGCGCATCTCCCCCCTCGTTCCGTGCACACCCCTCTCGTTCCGTGCGTGGCCCTGCCGCGCACCTGATCCTCCGTTCCGTGCGTGGTCCCGCCGCACACGTCCCGGCCCGTTCCGTGTACAGCCCCGTTGCTGCATACATCCCCTTCGCTCCCGGGAGCACCCTCCCTACCCCGCAACCTCCCCCCCCCCTTCGTGCGCGGCTCCGTTGCCGCACAGTGCCCCCCCCC